>PVJD01016389.1:0-21192 GCA_004026545.1 Mormoops blainvillei
CAGTGTTTTGAACTCTGCATCTGGTAGGTTGGCTATCTCTTCATCAGTTAGTTGTATTTTTTTTCTGGAGCTTTGATCTGCTCTTTCATTTGGACCTTTTTTTTTTTTGGTCTAGGTACATCTAGTATGTTGTAAGGGACAGAGCCTTAGGTGTTCACCAGGGCAGAGCAACCCACATCACTGCATTGTGGCGCTGTATGTGGCGCAGGGGTCTGAGAGGGAACAATGCAACTTGCTTGGCTCTTGGCCAGCTCTCAGTCACTTCCCCTGCTACTCACAAGCAACTTACTGCCTTCTGGTGCTGATTCCTGGGTGGGTGAGTTTGTGTATGTTCTTGGAGCCTGTGCATGTCTCAGACAAACTCTCCTGTGAGACGGACAGTTTCTCCCGCCACTGCAAACCCCACCGGTTTTTGCCATTAGAGGCTTTGAGGCTTTCTTCTCCCATGCCAGAATCCTGGGTTGCATGGTCTCTCTCACTCCCCAGTTGCTCCTCCTGGTTTATCTGCATGCAAATGTGAAACTGCCCGGCCTGCCAGTCACAGCCTCGCCACACGTCCTCTCTGCCCCAGCTGCCCATCTCCGCTCCCTCCTACCTGTCCAGATGAACATTTCTTCTTTAACTCCTTGGTTGTCGTACTTTCATACAGTTTGATTTTCTGGCAGTTCTTGTTAGTTTTTGTACTTAAATTTGTTGTTTTTCTTCTCTTGGTTGTGAGAGGAGACTAAGTGTATCTACCTATGCCTCCATCTTGCTTTGTGTATTTTCTAATACTGACATTTTGAACATATTTTTCTGGTTTAGTGAGTGGCTATGTGGGACAAGCTTAATCCCTTGTCAAAGATAAGATACATCATGTGTGCTACATATAAACAATAACCTTTGACTCACCAGACTTAGAACCAGTGAAGTGTTATCAGTCTGACAGGATTTGTTATTCCCAAAACCATATTAAACAGTACTGTGTTTATTCCTGGGAAGGGTTAATTAATGAGGAGTTCATAATTACTAGGATTAGGTTATTTTCTTTTTTGACAATTTTGAGAATTATTTGTACCAGTTCCTTATAGCTCCTTACATTGCTAACTCTCCTAAAATTACTAAAATCAATGACAGTTGCTCAGATACTATAAATCTCCAGGGCTTATGGTTTGTCCATATTTCTCGTCAACTACATATAAATTAATTCTTTACTTCTGGATCATCTTCTCCGAATTCCTAATAGTAATGTCGAATTTTCACACAGCCTAGATGCTGGACCATGCCACAGATAGGCTATGGAACTACCTCCTAGGTTCTCCCACACCTTCTACGACATCGTCCTGACAGCTCCAGGAACCCGCAGGGGCTGTTCTCATAGATCGAACTTGAGAACCCTTGCCTTTCTGGAAAGCTTGTAATTTGTCTCCAGCAGGTTGAGGCTGAGGCTATGGGGTCAGCAAGAGGGCTTCCAGCATCACAGACCGAGCCCCTCCTCTCACAGCTTTTCCCGGCCTCTCAATCCTACCCTGGCTCCTTCAGCCTCATGCATTGTCACCCACCTCCAACCTCGGATTACTATTTCTGCAAACCTGCCCTGTCCACAGCTGATTATATTTGGCAGGCAACCAGAAGTCTCATCCACCAAGGGCGGAAGTCAAGTCTAGAGAGCAGGTATCCCTGCTATGGGCTGACCCGGCACCCTGACACAGGTGGGGACTTTTCTAATTCTTGATACTTCATTGCGTCTGGCCTCCTGGGGCTGACGAGTGTTTCCCGCCCTTGGTGCACTTCTCTTCCCTGGAAACCATCCGACCCTCTCCCAATTTTGTGTATCCCAGTATTCTAAATTAAAAAATTGAAAAATTATATAGAGTTTCATAAAAAGATAAATAGAACTCCCACGTGTACCTAAAATCCATCCGTTTTTAACCAGTTACTTTCAAAATTATAGTTTATCCTTTCGTTCTGAGGCCAAATGGTACAAGAATTATTCATTATGGTAGAAGTTATCATCAATTGCTGCAATCTTTGAGAAATGTAAGTTAGTAATATGTGTCAGGACCACTTAAAAACCCTTAGAATTACTCATTCTACTCCTAGGAATTTTTCTAAAGACATCAACAGATATGCGCAAAATTTTGTGTACATGGAATATCATGTGGCATAACTATATTGAAAAAACTTAGAAACAGTCTAACTGTCCCAAAATAGGACTAAAAAAATATGGTCCTATATAGCAAAATGTAATATAACCAGTCAGTTATGTTTTAGAACAATATTTTTAAAATAAGAGAAACTCCAAAAGTTAAAGAATTAAAAAAATAAGAGTATATAAGTAAAAAGTGAGATATAACACTTTCTATAATATTATCCCAATTTTGGAAAGAGAAAGTAAAATGTTTGTAGGTAGGCATGCTCAGGACAAACACAAAAACTTTAATAGTATTACCTTTCAGTGAGAGAATTACTGGTGATTTTAAAAATATATTTTTCTATCTTTTCCAAATCTACAATGTAATGTTATTTCCCTAATAAGAGAAACAATTACTGTTATTTACTAAAGAAATTAGGCCACAAAAAAGGCAAAAACATACAAAAACACTAAGGGCCTCTTGCCGTTTTTATTTCCTCTCAACCGTTTCACACCATCCTTTCTCATTGATGCAGAAAAGGGGTAAATAACATTTATGATATATTTCCTTCTGAGAGCTTTGGAAGGTGCATATTTTTTCCAATTTTAAAGGTAAGGAAACAAATCGCAAAGAAAAATATGGGAAAACCAAGGTGTGAGCACAGGCCCATTGGTTCTTCCACTTCTATGCTGTTCCTACTTGTAACTTTTCTTCTAAATTATAATGGATATAAAATATTATATTAGTTTCAGGTGTATGACATAATGATTTGATATTTGTATATAGTGCAAAATGATCACCACAATTAAGTCCAGTTAACATCTATCACTATACATAGTTCCAAATTTTTTCTGGTGTTAAAAATTTTTAAGATCTATTTTCCTAGCTACTTTCAAATATGCAATACAGTATTAGCTGACTGTAGTCACCATTCTGTACTTTATATCTCCATGACTTATTTATGTATATAACCAGAGGTTTGTACCTTTGACTCCTTCGCTCATTTGCCCACCCCTCATTCCCTGCCTCTGGCAATCACCAATCTCTTCTCTGTATCTATGAAACTAAGTTTTGTTTTGTTTTGTTTTCATGTCCTTTGGATTCTATGTATAAGTGAGATCATATGGTATTGGTCTTTCTCTGACTTATTTCATTTGGCATAATGCCCTCAAGGTTTATCCATGTTGTCACAAATGACAAGATTTAATTCTTTTTACAGCTGAGTAATATTCCATTGTATTTTGTATCACATTTTCTTTATCCATTCATTTATTGATGAACGATTAGATTGTTTCCATACTTTGGCTTTTATAAACAGTGGTGCAATGAACATGGGAGTGCATATATCTTTTCAAGTTAGTGTTTTCATTTTCTTCCAATAAGTAACCAGAACTAGAATTGCTGGCTCCTATGGTAGTTCTATATTTAATTTTTTGAGGAATGGCCATACTGTTTTCCATAGTGGCTGTACCAATTTACAACCCCACCAACAATGCAGAAGAGTTCATGAACATTTGTTATCTTGTCTTTTTTATAATAGCCATTGTAACAGTGTGAGGTGATATCTCATTATGGTTTTGATTTGCATTCCCCTGATGGTTGGTAACGTTGAGCACCTTCTCATGTGCCTGTTGGCCATCCGTATGTCTTCTTTGGAAAACTGCCTATTTAATTGGGTTGTTTGTTTTTGTTGTTGTTGTTAGGTTGCATGAGTGCTTTATATATTTTGGATATTAACCCTCTATTGGATATATGATTTGCAAATTTTTTTCCCATTCAGCAGGTTGCCTTTTCATTTTGTTGATGGTTTCCTTTGCTGTGCAGGAGCTTTTAGTTTGATGCAGTCCCACTTCTTTATTTTTGCTTTCGTTGTCTTTGCTTTGGGTGTCAATCCAAACAATCATTGCCAAGACCTATGTCAAGAAGCTTAACTCCTCTATTTTCTTCTAGAAGTTCTATGGTTTCAGGCCTTTCATTCAAGTATTTAATCCACTTTGAGTTAATTTTTTGTGTGTGGTGTAAGATAGTCGTCCAGTTTTATTCTTTTCCATGTGGCTGTCTAGTATTCCCAAAACCATTTACTGATGAGACTCTTTTTTCCCCACTGTATATTCTTGGATCTTTGTCATAGATTAACTGACCTTATATATGTTGCTTTATTTCTGGGCTCTCTATTCTGTTCCATTGATCTATGTGTCTGTTTTTATGATAGTACCATATTGTTTTTTTATTACTATATCCTTGTAATATAGTTTGAAATCAGAGAGTGTGATGCTTCCAGTTTTGTTCTTCTTTCTCAAGGTGGCTTTGGATATTCAGGGTCTTTTATGTTTCCATACCTAGTTGTGATATTTTTAAATTGCTTCTTATTCTGTTCCCAAGCTTTCTGATTTTATCAGAATAAACCTCCCTTTGGTAAGAAAGATATTCTAGTTTCTACAAAATTCTCATTCTAGCTAACTTTCTTTGGCTAAGATTTTTACCTAAAGAGTGTCAGCTCTTTGAATAATAATATTAAAAAGAAAGTCTAATTGGTTTGAATAAAATTGAACAACTGAATGGTCAAACAAGCTGGGTGCAGCATTTTTGCATGTGTCTTATTTTGGTACAGCAATAATTATAAACAAACATTCAACACACAAGTCTTAGAGAAGGGATAGTTTATTGTGGTAAGACTGAAGAAGCCGTCGTATCCCCAGTTCCACATAGAATATGCTTGCGACTGGTGGCATTAGAATTCTGCCCATCCAGGTGAAGGCCTGACAGTTACAGGAAGACTCAATTGGGGGTTTACCAGGCCTCACATACTCCTACATGTCACCTCAAAGTTCATACAGTTGTGAAAATTGCCATTAATTACCCATGTTCCCTGGATTTGAGATACAACTTGTAATTATGTCAGCTGTGCTAGTTTGCCATTTGTATGTCTGTGTGGTTACCCTGCCATTGTATACAATCATCACAGTGTCCTACTAACCTGTTAGAAGACCTAGGAGAGTGAGCAGATATACCTAAGTTGGGCAAAGTCCAACTGTTTTTCTTCACATCCTATAATAAGCACACGCGGGACCAGAAAAATTAAGCAATTTACCTAAGGTCCTGCAACTTTGAGTGTATCTGTCTCTCAGAGCTGCGCTGTTCATAGGTGTGCTTCTGCCACGTGCGACTGTGAGCACTTGAAACGTGGCTAGTCCAAGCCGTGATGCATTATAAGTGTGAACTGAAACTTGGACTTCAAAAACAGTTTGAAAAAAAATGTAAAATGTCTCACTTGTAATTTTTATATAACTACATATTTAAATGATTGTTTTGAATATATTGAGTTAATCAAAAATATATTATTAAAACTCGTTTCACCCTATTCTTTTTATCATTTAAAAATGTAGTTACTAGCCCTGGCTGGTATGGTTCAGTGGTTGGAGAGTCATCCCATAACCAAAAAGCAGTGGTTTTGATCCCTAGTCAGGACACACACCTATGTTGCAAGTTCAATCCTCAGTCCTGGAGCTTGCAATCCCTGGTCTGGGCATGTACAGGAGGCAACCAATTGGTGCTTCTCTCTTGCATCAGTGTTTCTCTCTCTGACTTCCTCTCTCTGTAAAAGCAATGAAAAAATGTCCTCCGGTGAAGATTTTAAAAAATATAGTTACTAGTAAATCTTAAATTACAAATGTGGTTCACAGTATATTTTTATTGGGCAGTGTTGTTGCATAACTTGTTTCTTTATCTGCAAAATGAAGTTAACAATGAGAACACATATGAAGTGTCCAAGTCAGTAAGTGTTCTGTAAATGTTTGTATTCCTCCCCCCACCACTTTTTATCACCAGGACCTTCAAGTCTTCTGATTTTCATGTGCACGAATGTCCAGGGACTTTAAAAGAACTGTTGTTCCTCCCTTTCTTCCAGACTTCTCTTTAGTAAGGGCATTTTTTTTTAGTCATGTGTTATTTGAAATCTTATGATGTACAGTTTGTAAATAGCAAGTCAGAAATTGGAAACTCAAGTCAGCAGAAGCATTAGAGAATGCACCCATTCATAAACTCGCCACAGGCAGCCGTGAAAAGAGACTGATGTGTAGGCAGGAAATGCATACGAGGTAATCCATTGCCGTTGAAATTCACTAAGCATCAATCTGGTTGTGATATGAATTATTCATGCATCCCCCTCATGGCACCCTTATGTTGAAGGCTGATATTGGGCAGGACCTGTACTCCCCTCTTCAACTCCATGCTGAGCAGCTGTATACAGGGGCAACCGCCGTCTCTCCTCCAAGTGGGCCCAGGGACCGAGAGGTTGGTCACCACAATTAGGCCTCCTTGTCCAGCTGCCAGCCGACGGATGAATTCACCCAGCAACCAGCCCAGAACTCCTAAGTGAAGACATGGAGATAACTTCTAGAATTGATTTATGCTGCTCCTCTTTCCACAAGAGTTCATGGTGGCTGTATAATGTAAGCGGCCTTTTGTTGAATTTACAAAATTGTCTTCTAATTTCATGTTTCAAATGCCCCAGCTGGGAGTGACAACTTCATATGCTATAGGGCCCAAGCAGCTACAGTGATAAAGAATAAGACAACAGGGAGTGGTGGCGACTGTTCTGAAGAGAAGGATGCCCGCCCCAGCGGCGGCCACTGGCAGACCCAACAGGCTGTCACCTTGTGAGAATACACATTTGGGTTTGTTCCATGCTCTGAGTTTTCACAAGAAGCCAGATTCCCAGATTTTAATGTGGAAATCTCTTGATTTTTAAATTTTGTAGGTGAATGAAGACTTCTATTAGTCCACTTCAACCAGGCTGCTTGTAATATCTGACCCTGCGTGTTTACCCTTAGAAATGGTAGGCTTTTGTGGGAAGGGACTCTAACTTCTATGTTCTTTCTACTGCTTACCACTCCTTGCATAGTGCATGACATTTATATCAGTTATGATTTTCAATGTTAGACACCAGTTTACCACCTTAATAGTCATTCCACGTTCTTTTTCTGCTTCTTAGTTGTTTCCTTTTGTATGCTTCTTCTTGTTTCTTGAAGTTTTCCAGGGAGTAGGAGGGAGGAAGAAGCATGAACAGAAGTCAGTAATGGTTCTTTTCTGACCATACTTCCCCCTCATGTGTAAGAAACAGTGGATAAAACCCCCTTTCCATGTTTTATCTTTTGTGGTGCCAGGGCATAACCAAGGTGGCAGGGGCTTAGGAGTGAAGAGGGGAGGAATTCCAAATTAGGGTCCAGAAGGCCTCTCCTTTGATTTAAGGTAGTGCTAGAGCTGTTAAAGTTGTGCCCAGCCCATTTCCAGACATTCTTCACCCTGCCCTGCTCCCAGATCTGCATGTACCCACTACTTTTGGAAACAGTCTCCCTTTTCGGGGGCCTGTTCTGTGATGAGGGCCCATTGCATCCTAATGCTGGTCCCCATTTCAACCAGATATTTTGTCTTCGATGACATGCCCTAAGGTCCTGAGGAAACCTAGGCTATTTCTGCATAAGGAATACAAGGAATCAAAGACTTTAAGCAGAATTCAGCTAGGAAACTGGCTATTTGGAATCTAACAGGCAGCTTGTTTGTTTTTGGTGTCTGTTTGTTTCTGTAGTATTTATTTCTGAGGAAGACGCACACTGCCTTCTGTCCATAAGAAGCAGACCCAGACCATTTCTTTAACCGATGCTCTGAAGCCATAGTTTTGAGAAATGCAATATAGCTATAAAAGATGTTAAAGCGTCTTTTAAGGAATTGAAAGAGGACAGCAGTGTGCTTAGGAAATGGATTGAGAAACACTCAGTGAAGAAATATTTGCTTCCACTTGTGCAAAAAACCAGACATGCAGCAGGAAGCCCACCCTGTCTGTATGCTGACGGGCCGCACCACAAGCCGACATAACACGATGGTGCCATGTTCTCCCACAGTGCAGCTACTTTACCACTTAGGTACAGGAAGAACAACTTCCTGTAAAAATACTCTAACTTGGTAGATGAAACATTTGATACAAGTGCCAGATGTTTTACTGCTGCTCAGAGAGATCCCACCACACACACAGAATTTGTTCTTTAAGGGTTTTGTTCACCTAGCCTTGGAGTTTGTGAGACTTCTTCAGATTTCTCAGCTAAGGATGCCAACACGGACGTTTCAAAGCTTTCTGTGGGGAGCCGGGGAACAACCTGATCCCCACTTTGAGGATCTGGGGTATTCAGAGGCTATGTTTTATATTTGAGGGCACACATTTGCCCTCCATGTTTTGTTTTGGGCAGTATACACTGACCGACATATATCTGCATGTCTATCTACCCCTACACATCTGTCTACCTATTGCTTGTCCAGCCTATGAATCTATCTCCGTATATCTATACACATTTACATGAGATCATGAAGTACATACCATCTGACAACTTTTTAAAACTGAACATATCATGAGCATTTTCCCATGTCATTTTCTTCCACTACTGTATAGTCTACTAAATTACTTTTAATAATTTAATACATAATATTCCATATAGCCTACTTTTACCAATCTTCTGTTGTTTATTAAGATAAACTCACAGAGGTGGAATTATGAGTCAAAAGTGTGAGGTTTCTGCTCTTCCATGACACTGTCTCCCAGATGGCCTGTTTCTATTTCTATGCCACCACCAGCGTTGGGGAGGCCCTGCTTCCCTGCCTCACAACCAAACATTAATTTAAAATTTTATGTTTTCTTTTGCGCTTTTTTTGGTTTTGCTAAAGAAATATCCTCCCTGAAGTCATGAAGTTATTCTCCTATGTTTGCTTCTAAAGCATTATTATTTTACTGGCCCCGGTTAGATCAGGCATCCACCAGTTCTATGTGGTATCTACATGCCCTGCATCTATAGCTCTTGCTATCATTCTAGCTGGAAACGTATTGGGTGGCTGAGAGTAGGCAACTCCCCAGTGAAAGAAGGTTGTATCTGTGAGCGGTTGCATTTCGCTGCAAGTGAAAACACCGAAAAAGCAGCGGCTTAAACAAAGTAGGGCAGTGGTTCTCAACTTTTGCTGCTCGGTAGGATCATCTGCAAATTTTAGAAAACAACGCCCTACTGGCCTCCTATCAGTAACTTCATAATCTTTTAAAGTGAGATCTAGGGAGCAATCCTTTTTAAAGCTCCTCGGGTGAGTACAGTGGGCAGCACACAGGGGAACCGCTGATAGGGGGTTTTATTGTTCTCTTACATGGCAAGAAATCCGAAGGTAGAGAGTTCAAGGCTAGTGTGGCAGTTTCATAAAGCGCTAGGGACCTAGGCTGCTCCCAGACCTTTGGTCTACTATTCGTTGGGGTGAGGCCTTTTTCCTTATAGTCATGAAATCACTGCCAAAGCCCCAACTATCAGATTGGCATTCCACACAATAGGAAAGAGGAAGAGCCAAGGGTAAAAGCTCACTTCATAATTCCTGTTTAACAACCCATGGCAGGAACTCCATCATGTTGTCACCCATATTTGTAAGGGGGACTGGGAAATGTGTTCATTTGGTCAGGCACTTGCCATTCCCGGAAGAACGGAGAACTGAAATAGGATAGACAATTTTCTCTTCCTGCCACAACAGTGCTTGTTAAACAAAAACCAATAGTTGTCCACCAGAGTTCCCTTCACACCCCTGGAAGCCTTCAGTATATGGAGGAAGAAATGTCTATGCCGTACAATCTAATGATAAATAAAAACAAAAGCATTTTTTCTAAAAAGATCAAGACATATAGTAAGTCTCATTTTTATATACGCCTTTGAAAAAAGTCTTCTGCTTAAAGAGACATACTTCTTAGGTATTTTTATTGCATATGCCCTTTATGATTTAACATCACATTTTTCTGAGTAGTATGAGGAGAGAAGCAGGTGTTTTTGAAGGAAAATGCATGAGGTAATGTTGGAGAGGCAGGGGTGGCATACCTGCGGCCAGCTTTGAGTGCCGGGCTACAGGGTTTGGAGCTCATCCTTCGCAGCAGGGGGAGTGCTCCCCGCCCCCACCCTTCCCAACCCTCCTCTCAGATCCACTAACTTTTTGTGCTAGTCGAAGCCCAATGTTTGGCTTTGTTTCTTGGTTTCAATCACTCATGTAGCCCAGAAGTATCTTTATTCTGTGTTTAGGATAGATTGCAGGGGCTTCTGTAACACTTTGCAAAAAGGCCGAGGTCATGAGGGCTTGTCCCAGTGAGGGGACAGAAGAAATGAGAGAAAATACCTGTACAATTTATGAAAGGCAGGCAGCTAGGAGTTGGCAGCTGACTCCAAGTGCAGAGAAGGGGGGAGGACCAGAGGCTGCCTGAGATTTCAGCTTCAGTCGCTGTGAACAGAGGATACTATCCTTCAGGTGGAAACATCGGGAGGAGACGTATGTTGGAGATGATGGTGCGTTCAGTTTTAGAAAAAGGACAGGAACTGGTCCCTAACATTCACCCAGAAGGAGCCCACTCTGGGCTCATTCTATGTTGGACAGTCTACGCAGTGGTGGGACAATCAGATATTGACACTGAGAGCCACCCAAATGCAGTTACTGTGCTGACTTACTGAGAAGTCTTCTGGGCAGAGGTGGGCATGGAGAAGTGTGCTGGTAAAAGGGTGAGAGCACTCTCGGACAAAGAGGACAGAGGGCCATGGGGCTGAGGACTGGACCTCAGACCATTTAGATGTCAGTGCAGGAGGAAGGCACCAACTCAAAGCCTGGAGGGGCTCACAACAGTGAGGTGCTGGGCACTGCAGGAGAGGGAGTTTCAGAAGGGCCCGGCAGAGCTGACTGTTGCTGAAGGGGGCAGGAAATCCAGGCTGAGAAAAACTGTTGGGTTTGGGAATTTCTGTGTGCTGGGAAAATCTGTCCATCTGGCAATTATAAATATAACACTGGAAGTCTCCCATTGTTACTGATACTGGGGTTCTTGAGTTCTCCAAGACACAAATTGAGCGGCAACCCCAGAGAAAGTTCCCGACAGATTTTATTAAGCTTATGCTTGAGCACAAGGGAGGCAGCACAGAGGAAAGGACTTTCCTCTGACCTGGCTCAGGGGCTGGCTCGGCTTGGCTGCGTTTATAAGCTGGGGACGGAGCAGGCTGGTGCGAAAGGGTGGGCTTTTAAAAAATAAAAGGCATGCTTGCAGAATTTTCCATATCAGAGTTGGGTGACTCCCTTTTCGAGTTGTGCTGCCGAAAACCTATGTTCGCCCCTATGGTAGGGGCTAAGATGGCTGACTGCTCATTATCGCCACCCTTGGAAAGTGAATAGAGGTCAGACCTTAATCAACTGCACATGCAGGTCAGTAGTTAAAGCAGTCAGTTAGAAAGGGATAAAATCAGCTCCCTCTGCATTTCTGAATAGGAAATGAAGGGGTAGTAACATTTTGGTGGCTATTTTATCCCGTGATCCTTCACATAGGATGGTTTCCGAGCTTACATACACATGTATACCTTCTCTTTTTATGAAGTTAGAATTGTATTTTACACTTTAACTATAATCTGCTTTTATTAAAGGGAACACAATGTGGATAACACAGCGCCTGGACAGGTCTGGGCTAGGGCAGACCTCAGAGACTTAGGAGGGCTTGTATTGCCCCAAGGCTGCAAAGCATGATGGGAGAAGCAGTCCTCCCAGCTGGCTAGGCCATTTTCTGCCCCAGGGTATGGCTTCCCTAGCCCTTCCTTGCCATGAGCACTCTGTTTATCCTTTGTCCTCTCTTACAGGCTTAATCCTCCTGGAGAGGACTTTGTATTATACCAAAGTTCACAAGGGCTCGGCCCATCATAAAAAGATGAGAGCTGATGATGAGAAAATGTGTCCCATCTTTAGCAGCCCCTTCTGTGGCTCCTCCAGAGTTTTCCCATGTCCACCAGTCATTAGGACATCCCATTCCTGTCCGCCTTCCTCTGGCTTTAAGAACAAGCTTTTCCACAAAATTGCAATTCTGGGAGGCCCCAGGTTTCAAGTAGCTCTCCTCTTTTTTCTTTCTTTTTAAGTTCTTCTGGCTGGTCTAGTATCAACCTGACATAACGCAGATCAATAGGAGAAAGTAGCCACATTGATTATGTGTGTATATAAAAGGGTTCCCTAAAACTATGAGACTGTTACCAGATTAGGGTTCTTGGGTTCCCCGAGATAGAAATTGAGAGGAAACCCCTGAGAAATTTTCAGACAGATTTTATTAAGCTTATGCTTGAGCACAAGGGAGGCAGCCCAGGAACTGGACTTTCCTCTGACCTGGCTCAGGCGCTGGCTCGGCTTGGCTGCGTTTATAAGCTGGGGACGGAGTGGGGTTGTGAGAAAAGGTAGGCTTTTAAAAAAAAGAAGGCTTGCGAAATTTTCAATGACAGTTGACATTAATATTACTATATTAGTTTCAGGTATACAGCACAGTGATTAGACATTTATATAACTTACAAAGTGATCCCACCAATAAATCTAGGACCCATCTGTCACCATACATAGTTATTATAATATTATTGACCTTATTGCCTATGCTGTACTTTACATCCCCATGACTATTTTGTAACTACCAATTTGCTCATCTCAATCCCTTAACATTTTCCAGTCACACCCCCCCCACCCATCTGACAACTATCAAAATGCTCTCTGTATGTATGAGTTCATTTCTGTTTTGTTTGTTTGTTTTGTTTTTTAAATTCCACATATAAGTGAAATTATATGGTATGTCTTTCTCTGTCTGACTTACTTCACTTACCCTAATACTTTCTAAGCCCATCCATGTTGTTGCAAACAGCAAAATTTTCTTTTGTATGGCCCAGTAATACTGTATATATATTTATTTATTTTAAAAATCATTTTTATTTTTCAATTTGAGTTGACATACATTATTATATTAATTTCATGTGTAAACTAATCACATTACATAAATGTCTAATCACATTACATAAATTACTAAGTGATCATCCTGATAAAGCTTGTACAGATCTGACAGTATACAGTCTTTATAATGTTTTTGACTATATTCCCTATCCTGTACTTTACCTCCCTATGACTATTCTGTAAAAACCAGCGTGTACTTGTTAATTCCTTCACCTTTTTTACCCATGACCCCTCCCATCTGGCAACCATCAAAATGTTCTTTGTAACTATGAGTCTGTTTCAGTTCTGCTTTATTTTCTTTTTTAGATTCAATCATTGATAGATATGTATTTACTGCCATTTTTATCGCTCAAATTTTTTATCATTTCTTCTTCTTCTTAAAAAAGACCCTTTAACATTTCTTATAATATTGGTTTGGTAGTGATGAACAACTTTAGCTTTTTCTTGTCTGGGAAGCTCTATATCTGTCCTTTGATTTTAAATGATAGTTTTGCTGGGCAGAATAATCTTGGTTATAAGTCCTCGCTTTTCATCACTTTGGATATTTCTTGCCACTCCCTTCTGGTCTGCAAAGTTTCTGTTTAGAAGTCTGCCCCTTGAGTGTGTTGCTTGTGGAGGTGGTTGGGTGGTGATGTTTTGACATGGTCTGAAGCTGTCCGCTGGGTGCACTGGTTCTGGGGCCTCCTGGGAGCTGCAGGCCAAAGTCAGCTACTGCTTGTGTCCTGCCCAGGGCTGCCGGGCATGAGCTACCGGCTCGTACATAGATGACTGCTACTTTTGCTGGGCTCGGAGGTGCCCAAGGGAGGGCAAGCTGCAAACCAAGGCTGGAGGCCACTAGTGCCAAGAAAGGGGCCACTTAGCAAGAGGTACAGTGGATGAGGGTTTGCCAAGGCCAGATGCTGCTTGCTTGAGAGATTTTAGGAAAATCTGAAGCATGAGCTGTGACAGGCCACTGATATGAAAAGCCCACTTGTGTGGGCCTGAAAGTTGGGTGTGGCGGGGCCTCAGGAAATCGCCAGCATGGGGCAAACAGTGTGAGCCAGGCTGATGGAGTCTCAGATATGATGCCTGCCTGCCGGCTCTGTGGGGGAAGGGCTCATCAAAGGAACAGTGGCCTCTGGAGGCACCTCTATCTGGAAGACAGCTGCCCTCCAGCTCTTGCCCTTAGGCTGGACAATCGAGTTTCTCCCCAAGTCTCTGATGTCTTTCAAGCTCCTGCCCCAGTGCTGGAGCTCAGAGGGAGTGAGCCTGAGTAAGTCAGTGTTTGGGCCCTTTAAGAGGAACTGCCTGGGACCTGAGAAAGCCTCCATTTCCTTCAGCTTCAATCCCTGCTGGTTTCTACCGTCAGAAGTTATTGACATTTTTCTTCCCAGCACTGGAACCCTGGGCTAGGGACCTGATGTGGGCCTGCAACCTCTTGCTTCTCAGGAGTGACCTCTGCAGCTGATATATCCCTTCCAGTTTTTATCTTGCACATGTGAGTGTGGGCCCAGCCCATTCCTCATCTCCACCCTTCCTACCAGTCTCAATGTGACTTCTTCTTTCAATCCCTACTTGTAGGACTTCCATTCAACCAGATTTCAGGTGGTTCTGAATGATGGATGTTCTGTAGTTTAGTTGTAATTAAAAAAATTGTTTTTTAATTTTTTTTTTTTTTTTTTTAGAGAGAGGGGATAAAAGAGAGATGGAGAGAAATATTGATTGGTTGTCTCTCACATATGCCCCAACAGGGGACCCAAACTGTAACCCAAGCATGTTTCCTGACTGGGAATTGAACCAGCAGCCTTTCACTTTACAGAACAATGACCGACCAGCTGAGCCACACTGGTCAGGGCTACTTGTAATTTTGATGTGGTTATGGCAGGAGGCGAGTGCATACAACCTTTACCTATGCCACCATCTTCTGTATATTTTTGATATAAAAAGTAAATGCTTTTGTATTTTCCTTGTCATTCAATTTAATTATAGGAATAAAATGGCCTCAAAATAGGCATCTCCAAGCTTTAATTCAAAAGATGATTATTGAGTAGAAATAGCTTCTCCCTCTCTTGCTTACAAGATTTAATACTACCCAAAAAACTTGAACAGTTTGAGGAGAGACTTATTTTGCAAAATGTCCTTTTTGTTCCTTGGTCTATGTGTAGGTCCATTTAGGGGACAACCATGTTTGCACAGTAAGTTTTTCTTTTGTGTGTGTGTGGAAAGTTATTTTTGCAAGAGACACTCCTTTAGTGTTTTCCCATTATTGCATCTGTGTTGGCAGCAAGATGGAATGTGCGAAGATGTGACGGTGTGTGACTGCAGCTCACACACTGAGAGCTTCAAGGCTAAAAAGAAGTGGACACGTACTAAAAAGGACCAACACTGCACAGTTCATGTCACTAATACAGACGTGTTTTGTACTGTAGGGCCTGAGAGGCTTTTTCTGAAGTTTTTTCTTGTTTCCCTATTGGATCAAAAGGAGAACCACAGAGATACTTTTCCTCTGCATGTTTCTCCTTTAACTGCCACTCGTGTATAGATCAATTAAATCATTTAAAAGCATTCCTTAATCACTTGTATGCTAGACCGCACCAACACTTTCATTTGTGTATAGACAGTGTAAGTCCAGTGGGGGGTAAGAGATTGGGCGGAGATGGGGCGGGGTGGGACAGAGAAAGGAAATGAATCACGCTCAGTGGCAGAAAGGAACGTGCAAACTCAGGGCGCCCTCTCAGGAAAAGGCCTGAGGTGGACTGCAGCCTGTGGACCGGTTAGTGCCATTCACCCTCACCCTGAACTGGGTTCTAGGCTGCGGCCTCCCCCCTTGCTTCCTTCCTCTCTTACAGCACCCTTGAGCTCTTTTGGATGCAATGGAAAGACTCTGGATACTGAGTTGCGCTCAAACTTGACCTTGGCCCAGCCACTCTCTGGCTCCGGGTGGTGACTCCTTATAATGTAAAAGAAAGCCCTTGACGAGGGGGCTTTAGGGTTCCTCTTAGCTCAGAGTGCTTCGTTTCTAGCCTTGTGTGTGATGCTGGCAGGTTTCTCAGCTCTCCTACATCACTATTTGAAGTAAGTGACGTGGAACTTAGCCTGTGTCATTCTCTAAAATGAGCTAGTCTACAAATCAAATGAAAGCTTTCTATGATTGTGCTTAGTTTCTGCAGAATTCGTAGGACTCCAATTTTACCTTTTTGTGGTTAGAGGAGGCCAGCATCATGATAAAGAGCACAGAATCTGGCAGGTTGCCCAAGCTGAATCCTGAGATACTTCCTAGCTGTGTGAATTTAGGCAAGTTATTTAATGTCTCAGCATAAAACAGGGAAAATGAGGGTCTCAACCTTTTAGGGCCATTGTGAAGATTAAATTAATATGTATAAAGTTCATAGTTTGAGGGCTAGTGGAGTGCGAATGTTCTAGGAATGCTAACTATATTGGCCATTATTTCATTCTTATTTGCAATTATAGAAAAACAGCAGAGGCACAGCGAATGATTATGAATACCAAGCTGGCAAATCCAAAAGGGAATGCTCAGTAGGATGTAGCCAGTTAGGGGGGAGAGTGGGGTTTGTCTGTTAGAGTCCCTTTTTTTAATCTTCAAATGTTTATGATATTAAAAACAAAACTAGAAAGTCTTTCTTCACTCCACTCTGCAAAAGCATAGCCCAAGCTCCCTCTCTTCTGAGCCTTACCACCCACTCATCCTTGGCAAATGGCCACATGGCCTTTCACTAATACTGCTCCACTGAAGTGGCCCTCATGAAGGTGGTCGGGGTCCTAGTTGGTAAACCCCCGCAGCTTCTACTCACCACTCACCCCTCTCCAACTTGCTGGTGTCACCTGATCTTTCTCTCATTTCCTACTCCTGCCAAAGAGCAACATCTCCATGTCTCTTAACAACTCTGATTTAGTAGAGTCAAAATGAAGTTATCTTACTCCCACCTCCATCACTGTGATTGTTGATTTGATTTGAATGCTGTCAGCCCCCCCACTGGGCTCAAATCTCAGTGCCACTTTTGCCCTCTTCTCACCTGTTCTTTCAGCAAACCTAAGTTAGAACTGATTAGCTCTTGCTCAGAGGATCCACTCTCCTTCCCTTCCACCCTTTGTGCTGCTCTGACCAATCATTCCCAAAACTGTCTGATGACTTCACATAGTCTATCAAATAAAGTCCAAACTCCTTATGCTAGCACCAAAATCTCCCTAACATATCTAAGAAAAAAACAAACAAAAACAAACCTGACCTCAAGCCCCAATCTCTCTGTGCAACCTCATTTCTTCCTATACTTTTGGTCTTGTCTTGTGCACTCCAGATGAATTGAAGATCTGTGTTCAGTTGTGTGTATCACAGGATATTTGATGCCCAGAAAATGGTAAGCACTCAATAAATATTTGTTGAAGAGGAAAGAAATGTGTTATGCAAACAAATAACATCTATGACATATGCTAAAATTCATGAGGAAGAAGATCCCTAAATATTTGTTCTTCGCTGCAGGGGCTAAGATGATGACTTTTCCTTTAGTCTTTGTAAGATGAAGAAATTGGCACATGTGCTTTCATTGCACGGTTGAACCTTTCACTTGACAGGAGAAATTATTTCAGGTTGCTGGGCAAAGGGTACTTTCATAATGACAAAAACATTTGACAGATGCTAAAGTGTAATGTCCCTTGATAGGAGGGCAATGAAATGATAAATTATAAGGACTATTTGATGATTAAAGGGTACTTTTTTTTTTAATCTTATCAAATTTTTCTAATAAAAACTCAATTCTCATTTGAGGCAAGTTCTTTTGGGCACTTTCCCAGTACAATGCCAATTTATTTTTCTATTAGCTGCTAGTAGTTCTTATATGTATATTATTCATTGTAAGCCCATGGTGCCAAGTCCACATCCTGCTAGAAGTTTAAGAGCCCAACTCCCCCAAATTTCTGACTATCACCATCTGTGTTATTGCTAAATGGCAACATAAATGTGACCAATGAGATAAGATTCAGATGGAAAAATTAAAAAGCTGATTAGAAATAATATCACACAGGCAGTTCCAATGAATGCTAAAATGCAAGATGATTTATCTGTGTGATCTCATGTTTTGGGTTTTGGGGACATGAATGGATCAATGAAATTATAATCATTATTAGAAATAGACCACTTTTGCCTTTTATATAATGATTTTAGAACCTACATTGATAAGTCACACATTTATTGAAACTCCGCCTGGCAGCTCTGATGAGGTCAGGAAACTTGGGCTCTCTAGCCCTTCAATCCTTACCCAACTGTCTTAAATTCAAGTTTCAAAATGAAAGTAAGTTTAATTCCCTACTTCTTTTTTCAACTAATAGGTCACAGGAGTATGGAATAATAGAGTGCATAACATAAAACATGGATAATCTAAAAAGCACGTGCATGTGTTTGATTCCAGAATGTTTTAGGTTTTGCTTTTGAATCTGCATACATGATTTTGTAAGAGCTCACAGTCTATTACAAAAACAAAAAAAAACAATTAAGTCCTATTTATGAAGACCCGGCAGCCTTCCTCAAATTCCTGTGTACAGAGTCATCTGTTGGTAAGTTTTGAGAAGAGGAGGAATCCACACTTACAGCCTCATGGACAAGCTCAAACCTGTCTGTCCCTGTCCTGCCATCAACAGGCACTTCTGTCGTCCCAAAGCAGCTCAGCCCCAAGAGCGGCTCTAGCAGCTGCCTCCCTCAATCCTCAGCCGCTCAGCCTCTGCATCTCCAGCCTGTGGCTTCTCAGCTTTTCATGGACTTGCTTCCCTCTACTTTACTCTTCACTTTTTGGCTTCGTCTTTGCTCATGGCCCCTGCCTAGTTCATTCTCTGTCTTTCTGCTTCTGTCCTGACACTGAATGATATTTGAGGAATCTGTTGGTCTCTGCCCAGGTTAAATCATTCCTATGGGAGATGGAATGCCAGCTGGTCTGTAAATGGTTAACCGTCTTTGAGTCAGGGAGCTCATGGTTTTGAATCAGGACTGTTGATTAACTATCTATCTGTCTATCTGTATCTATGTATCTATCACTTAATTAATAATTGAAAAATGTTTATGCAATATATTTAGCTTGTTTGGTATGCAAAAGCTTTTAAGTAACATAGAGTATTTAAGAGGAAAACCAAAAGGAACCAAAAGTTCCTGGTAATAAAAAGATGGGACAACTGTTCAGTTGGTCAAAGAAGTCAATATATGAGGAAAGCCTGGCTGGCTTGTTGGAAGATGGCCTCAAGCTCTGTGAATCAGGCCTGATGACCCAGGGGAAAAGGAAAGGGAACAAAGTGGGCACAAGACCTGAACTCCTCTAAATGAGGCCTCTGTGTTCGTAACTCAACTGTGTTCAGGTTCTTTGTACCTCTCTTAAGATTGTTCTCTTGCACTCCTTGACTCCCTACCCCACTCATCCTAGGAAGGACTTGATGATATCCCCTTTACCTCCAGCATAAGATTTGAAATTTGCCCTCCACCCCCTTCCCATACGAACGACAGGTAGGTTACTTTCACAATATGTACCCTCAATAAGCATTTGTTAGGGACACAGCAAATTGCTGTCCAAAGATTTTTGAGAGAACTTTTTGAAAGTTAATTTTACAAATCACTCTGTGGAGACTGTTTTGAAATGTTTTATTGGTATGCCCATGCACCAAGATTTTATATTCAGAGGACATTCTGATTTCTTATCTTCCCAAACTCCTTATATAGAGGTTGACTAGAACAAGTCTATTGAATGGAGCGTTCAGAATTCTGGAAGACTCTTTTCTTTTAAGGAACATCCTAGTTCTCACTACAGTTCATTTCTGAAGTAACATGGCCTCAAGCTCAGTTGCATTTTCAGTTGCATTGTAGACACTAATATTAGGACATTCATTTGCTGAAGAGAACTTTTTCTACTCTCCTTTATCTTAATTTAAGCCTTATGATTTTGATCATAGACCAATGCCAACTTTAAAGTAGGAAGCACAAGCAAAGCAACGAGCAAATATTTACTAAGCACCTTTAGTAGAGGTGTGTGGGTGGGCCATATAGTAATGGTTCAGTGAAATTTTTCTGATGATCATAATATCCAATTTTTTTTCATTCAGGTAAAAATATTACAGCAACTCTCTAGTTAGTGTCAATGACATGAGGACTTATCTACTTTTGAATATTTTTGTTATGACATGTTTTTCTATTCAGAAATCTTTAGTGCTTTCCTCTCACCAGAGCCTGAGGTCCAGTCTCTCCAGCACTTTTCATAATCTGCCATATTTTCCGCATGGCGTCTCCATTCACTCCCTGCTGCCCAGGTGCTAGAACAGAGAGTGTTCTAGCCCTCTTTATGGGTGTGTGCTTCCTTTTCTTGTAATGCTTATTTCCTTTTCCTTTACATGTGCCCAAATCCTACATTTGTTCTTTAAGACTCAGAACAAGTGTGTCCTCTTTCACGAAGTCCTCCTTCATGCTGTCAACAGACACTTGTAGTAGCTCTCGTGTGCCTGCCATAGATTGATAAATGAGGTGACCCCTGTTCTTGAGCAGCAGAACAGCTGAGTGAATGAAGCAGATAAGTTGGCAGGCAATTATAATGGTACTGCCCAAATTTTTCGTGTAATAAAACATAGAGAAAGTGATAATATTCATCATGACCTCCAAGGCTCCTTATAGTTGCAGGGGTCCAGCTGCCTCAGACCAGACCCAGCCACTCCAAAGGCTGAGAAATACCGAGGCATACCCATTCAATAACTAACAACAGCTTTGAAACTCAGGGTGATGGTACAGTGTGATAAATCCAACGATAGAAGTAGAGACAGAGTGTCTCTAGCCCCACATACCGCTGCCTTTCTATAGTCTGCTTTGCATTGCTGAAGCTACATGGGAGCTAGTTCCTGGGCTTCCTGGACCTGGATTTCTGTTGGCATCTACCAATACAGGGCACTAGTTGGAGATCAGAAGGTAGAGGAAGGAGAGAAGCTTCTGGCTTCTGCCTCCAACAATGTGGAAGTTGCTGAAGATGGTTGGCAACAGTTGCACATGTAGAGGGGCTGAGGCGATTCCTGGCTTCGGCTGCCCAGTCTGAGGCCACATCTTTTCAGGGGTCCAGAACCAACAGCAATAGCCCTCCAATAGTGTTCATCAGCAGGTGCAAGCTCAAGGTATCCACCCAGAGCCATTAACAGCCTCTGATCTTTGGGTTTCCATCCTGCTTTCTCTTTGCTTTTCACCCCTGTCTTTCTTCATTCAACCCTTCTAGCATTTTTGCAAGCAATCTTCTGTATATTTCATCTGTCCAAAATACCTAGAATAGCTTCCTCTCCC
>PVJD01016390.1:0-21186 GCA_004026545.1 Mormoops blainvillei
ATTACTGGGGACATATTTGAATATTTAAGTAAAAAAATATTTTAAGTCTTCTACAATATTTTATAAGTGCTCCCTACAAAAATGTACATATGAAAGAAAAGTCTTAAGGAAGTAGCTAAAATATTTCTACTAATATAGTATTAGGTTAACTTGAGCAATTTATTAGTATAAAAATATTAAATGGTATTTCCTTTCCAAGAATACCTCAGTTAATCTGAGTTATATTCAGGATATACTCTGAAATTTATTTATCAAATATTCATTGAAAACATGCTACACAAGATACTGTGTTAGAAATTCCTGTAGGAATTCAATTTAGTAACAGAATACATTTAAAAATTCATAAAAATTCATAACATCAACAAAATAAAAAAGACAACTACAGAATGGGAGAATGTGTTTGCCAATATACCTAATAAGGAGTTAATATCCAAAATTTATAAAGAACTTACAAAACTCAACACCAAAAGGCAAACAACCCAATTTAAAAAATAGACAAAAGACCTGAATAGACACTTATCAAAGAGAACATGCAGATGGCTAACAGGCAGATCTGCCTTTTGACCTAGCAATTCCACTTCTGGGAATGTATCCAAAGGAACCCAAAACACTAATTTGAAGGATACATATGCACCCCTATGTTCCTTGCAGCGTAGTTACATCACCAAGATATGTAAGCAGACCAGGTGACCATCAGTAGATGACTGGATAAAACAACTATGCAACAGTTACACAATGGAATACTACTTGGCCATAAAAAAGAAGAAAATTTTACCCTTTGCAACAGTATGGATGGACCTGGAGAACATTATCCTAAGTGAAATAACCAAATCAGAGAAAGACAAATACCATGTAATTTCTCTCATCTGTAGAATCTAATGAACAAAGTGAACTAACAAGAAAGTGGTGGAAGAGCCATAGATGGAGAACAGGATGACAGCTGGATGGAGGGGAGGTTAGGGAGTGGGCAGATTGAGCAAAAAGGAAAAAGGACTCATGGACATGGACAACAGTGAGATGATAGCTAGGAGGGGATATAAGGGAACTAAATAGTAATGGAAAAAATACAACAAAGATTAAATTTAGAAAGAAGAAAAGAAAAAGCTGATGTTTTTAAAAAAATGCAATAACAGAATTGTGTTATTAAGAAAATTTAAGAATACTGCAATGGGAATTGGGAGAATGTAAATATATTTATTTCAAATATTTAAACTGGGTTTTGAAGACTAGTTAAGATTGTATAGAAATGAATGGTGAATCCTGGCTGGCTGAAGAGACGACATGTATGTCATATTTGGGAAAAAAGAAATGGAGAAACCAAAGAACTTATATTTATAACTCATGGACATGAACTCAGGCGGAAGGATGCTGGTGGGAGTATGGGTTCATGGCAGAGGAGAGTAAAGGGGAAAAAAAATGGGACAACGGTAATAGCATAATCAATAAAATATACTTATAAAAGAATTTGTACAAAACAGTGACAGAATATTAGAGTCTAAGAAGCTTTGGCACAAGATTGTGGTGGAACTTAAATTTTGTGTCATAACTTGAACTTTTTTGACTTGGGCAATTAAAAAGAAAAGATTTTTAAGCTGAGGACTGAAATTATCAAAGTTGGATTTACAAGAAGATCAAGCCACTGGTGGTATATCTAATAAACTACTGATATTTTCACTACACTTTCATAATGAATGGATGAGTCAACCCTCCATTAGATAAATGCCAAAATGAAACACATTATCACTTTAAGATTTGTATTTTTTTCTGTAAGTATTGGTGAATATTTTAAAAGATTCATTTTGTTTTTCTGTCTAATGGTGAACTACATGGATCTTGACCCCAGTTTCACGCTTAATATGTGAGTATGAAGCACCAGTCATTTTGGGGAACCCAAAAGACGAGTAGCAGAACTTGTTAAGGCAGAATTTGCAATGTTGTCTGTGAAATTATTGCTAAATTTTCAACCAAATGTCATATGCAGATTTTAGAACTAACTCTTCCTGACTTGGCCAAAAATGTCACAGTACAAATTTCAGCTAATGAAATGAGCGTCCTACCATATGCCAAAGTGGCAAAGTTTTACTGCTGGTTTAGCCAGTCACTGCTCAGAGGAATGGCCTTTCTTTTGCTCTGTTTGTATGCTGATCACCTGGTGGTCATCTCCCACTGCCATATCCATCTGTTGGCCACTTGTAGATGCCCTCCTAATGCACCATGCACCTGCTAGGACTGTGCTTCCCAAAATGCAATGCACCTCATCATTAACTGTCAAAATGTAAATTAAATATTTATTTTTATCTCATTAATAAGGCCAAAACAAGTTTAAATATTGATCAAGTAGGTCATACAAACAGTTCTATTAAATAAGGGGTTGATCAAAGTGTACGTGTAAAATGCTCAACAAAAAACTTTTAAAAAAAGCAAAGAAGGTGTATATTAAATTTTAAAAAATCACCCTTCTTTATTCTTATATTCTAAATAGGCACCCCATGTACTCTGTACAAACCATAGGGGGTTGCTTTGGCTTTTGAGGCTATTAAATCTTTATTCTTAATATAGCCCTGTTTAGTAGGATGCTTAAATTTATCAGAAAACTACCCATCCCTGGGTCAGATACTTGTGTGGGAGGTATGAAGATGGGAGAAATAGAGACAAGGTAATGTGCTGGGTCCTGGGTTTGCTCAGAGAGAAGTAAAAGTGATAATGGAATGATGAAGTGCAATGAGCTGAGTGATAGACCCTTTATTTTAAGTAACTGTCACCTAAAAGGGGTCTGTTAAGACCTTGCTCTGGTATATAGTTCTAAAAGACTTTGGACATCCTTCTTCAGATAACTCCACATTATTAATTTTGTAATGTATTAAAAGAGAAAGAATTTCTGCTCTTTATGACAGCATGGATGGAACTGGAGAGCATTATGCTAAGTCAAATAAGCCAGTCAGAGAAAAACAAATACCATATGATCTCACCTATAAGTAGAGCTTAATCAACAAAACAAACAAGAGAGCAAAACAGAACCAGAGACATGGAAATAAAGAACAGACAGTAATGGGGGGGGGAGATGGGGGGGATAACAGGGGAAAGAAGAGGAAGGCTCAAGTCAAGGAACATATGTAAAGGATTCATGACCAAAGACACTGGGGTGGGGGAAAGATTAAAGTGGAAGATGAGGGGTGGATAGGGCAGGAGGAAGTAAAAGGGGGAGAATGGGGACAACTGTAATTGAATAACGACAACAAAAAAATTTTTTTTAAAAAGGTATCGTGGAAATTTGGAAGAGGAAAAATTCCCTACCTATAGCTAGCAAGTACTTCAAGCCCTGAAATACTTAAAAGAAATGATAAATAATATTAAAGAAAAAGAAATATTTTGCAATACTGTAACACTTTTGGGTATGTTTTACTTTTAAGTATTTATAATATTTACAGTTCTTAAAACATTTTAAAGCAATTTCTTTCACATTTTTTCTCTAAAGACATCATTCCTGAAAACGATAATTTGTATGAATAGAATTTATATCGTCTTAGATATCTTAAAATTTTTAAATTTTAGACCAGTAAGAAATAAATAACCTATTCTGACAGAAAGAATTGAATTAGTTATTTCTTAAAACAAGTAAGAAAACATGTATTTAAACATTGTATTTTAATTTTTCAAAAATTTTATTGTTATTTATTTTTAGACAGAGGGGATGGGAAGGAGAAAGAGAGGGATAGAAACATCAATGTGTGGTTGACCCTTGTGCACCCCCTAGTGGGGACCTGGCCTGCAGGCCAGGTATGTGACCTAAATAGGAATTGAACCGGTGACCCTTTGGTTTGCAGGCCGGCGCTCAATCCACTGAGCCACACCAGTTAGGGCTAAACATTGTTTTAAAACATGAACAAAAGATAAATTTTGTGTATGTGGAGTTGGTATCAACTTTGTGCTTCCTTATGTAGAATGTATCTCCAGAATATCTCTGTTATTGCTGAAGTTGTCATGTGTTTTGGCATCACATTTCTGATGAATACTAGTATGAAACTTTCATATACTTTATTTTGTTTTATAATTAAAAATAAAATTGAAATTAATTTATGATAGCCCACTGTTTAGCATCTATTATCTAATATAACAACTTCCTAAATAATCATTTAAATATCAATTAAATTACAAACTTTAGTCACCCAATTGTTCATTTTTGAAGGTACTTATTATAATATAACTTTTAAATATGCAGGGTATAAAAGACTAGATATTTCACTTTAATTCTTTATCATTGTTTCATTTGCCAAGCAAACACATTTAAAGAATACACCATATATTTATATGACTGTGTATCTGTGTCTTTCAAAAGCTTTCTTTCATTAAATCACCCTAGCCTTCTATTTCTAGATACTGAATAAAAGGGATATTTAAATATGCCTACTGCTGAATATGTAGACACTATACATAGCTGCAGAACTTTCTGCCAGTGAGTTGTCCTTGTTTGAACAACATTCTGATGTTTTTATTTTTGTCTGAGCCTGAGCACTTTGACACTGAGGTGGTACTGGTTCAAGTATGTCACCTGGAGTATATACACACATATACATGACTTGAGGAAAAAAAAACAGTAAAAGTGGAGAAGCAATAAATCTACATTGAAGCATAAATTGTATATTAGTTTGATAATAGTTACATTTATATTCATACCATATACCTTCATAGATATGTGTTTATACATAATTATGAAGTCACAAACACTGCACAAGTATGTCTTCAACTTAATATTGGCATTAACTTCTGATACTGAGCATAATGAATTAACTTGGAGACAAAGCATTTGCACATGGTCCTGATTTAAATATTTGTCCTCTCTAATTGCATCTAGTAGTATTTTTATTAGATTCAATTTGACACTTTGCTTTTCCCAGTAAATAATTTATTTTGTGTATAACATTCATAAAAATATGATTTTCTCTCTTTTCTCACATGTAGGCATATGTATACTCTCATTCCATCATTTGTGCTGTTTCTCTTTTAAATAAAATTAAGTTTATATATTTAATAGCTTTTAGATTTACCTAGTAATTTTGGGTTTTTTTTAAATTGATTTTTATGTTTGTCATTATTGTTTTATTACTTTTAGTTTTCTAGGTTTGATGGGTTGCTTTTATTTATTTATTTTTCTGAATTGGTAAAACTTCTCTTTACTTTTTCCATGAAATTATTTAGGCTACATACTTGCCTTTAAATACAATATTGGCAACGTACCATAAATTACTTTTTGTTTTTATTATTTTCTGTGATCATAGATTTGTTTTCTGTAATATACATATTTTTAAAACTTGAACTTTCAAAACATTCTATTAATTAATTGAATTAATAATTAAATCAGAGACCATGTCTTTTACAATTCTCTTTTTTGGAATGTAAAAATATGTCCTTTATGAGTTATTTGATCTTTTTAAATGTGTTTTATGGATACATGAAAACATACTATGCTACGTGTATTTGTAAATTGCAGTGTTGGATTTGTATCTGTTTATGCAAACCATCTGATTATGTCTTTATTATTTTGGTCTATTTTCTCTATGAAAGAATGAGATAGATTATGTAATTTCACAGAAAATTTTCTTTTTACTTATTCTCTCAATATATATTTCTTGGGTACTATCTGTCAGCCACTGTCCTAATTCTAAGAACAAAGTAGTGAGCAAAACTGCGTCTATCAAGCTAATAATCTAGTGCAAAAGCAAAGAAATGAACTTGCCAACTACTTTCTGGTTAGAGTTGGCCTATGGGAAGGTAGATGAGAGGGCAGAAGGAAGATTGGAGATCAAGAGGGAGAGAGAAACCAAGGTATTCCTCCTCCTCTCTTTTGCCAGGTGGCTACTCCAGGGGTGGCTGCATTTTCTCTGTGGTTCTAGCCTGATCAGAAATTTCATCAAGGTTCTAACTTTTGCAGAAGGCGTAAGCTCCTAGGTCCATTAATACAGCTTTGTATATTTACAACTGAAGTCTAGAACCCTCCAGACTTCAGGGTTCTGGTGCCTTCCTATAGTTAGAATCTATCTCGAGATTGCTTTACATTTCCTATTTATACTTTCCATTTGTCCAATAACTTTGAAATTAATATTTTACATAAAATAGGCACAGGATTTTAACTCTGCATATTTAGAATATAAAATAAATTTATAACCAGCTCTCTATCTTCATTCCAAGTAACGTAAGTGTACTAATAAAGTTCTTCATTTGCTTGTTCAGTTGGGAAAATATTTTCTACCCAAATGATTTTATTTGTAGTGCTAAATATGTACGTTTACAGTTCATGGGCTCTTCATGTGCTAATTATATTTCATTGACACGAATATTCTATAAACCCCCATTTAGTTAGCCTCTGCCGCTAAGTGCATTCATTCATCACCTGAGGGTAACCATGTAACATTCTTTTCAGCTGTAAGGTATAGGATACACAATTATAACAGCCAACCAGTAGGGTATTTGTCATTTCTCTATATCATGATTCTGAGTGCAGTATACTTTCAGGAGTTTTTTGTCATTGCTTAGCACTAAATTTCCTTAATAATGGCTTGCGCCTCAGGGGGTGGTTGTCAACAGATGGAGGTTATAGTTTTAGAAGTCACATTTTAAACAAATGAACAAACAAACAAACAAAACCCAGCTAAGCAGGTATTTCTTCTCAAAAGTCGCTTTTTACTAAAAAGAACAAAAAAAACCACAACTTTACCATAAGGTAAACACATTTTCCATCTTTTCAATTTCTTCTGGATTGGGCCAAATGATCATTCTTATGTCAGAACTGAAAGGTAACCTGGTGAATCAAGTGTTTGTTGTTTTACTGCTATATTTGGAGATGGGTTGTAATAATAAGAAAGAATCTTGTGTGGAGTGTAGAACAATGGAACAGCTTTTGTTCACAATCAAGAGCACCTGCCACTATTCATCCCATTGCCCCTACAGACATTTTCCTGTACATATGCACTACAACTGTTTATTTTACATAAAGCAGCCTCACCTCAGAGTGAGATAAACCAGAAGTTTCATTAATCACTACATTCTGCTTTAAAATCAGTCAATTTTTTTTTCTTTGAAAGCCAACTAAAACCATTCTAGATAATTTTAGCAGAAAGAAATGAATTGTTAAAAGTATGCATGATACCTCCAAGTATCTCTAAGAGTACCAGAAAATTATGCTTGGAGATCATGCAGGCTAGATCAATCCCCAAGTCATACCACAGGAATGGTCCAGTGACGACGTCACTGCTGCCTCTGGGACAGACACACAGCTTGAACCATCAATGCTAGATACTGCTGTCTTTCGGACTGCTACCTTTGTTTTCTTTGGAAACCGAATGTATCTGCCTCTAATAACAGCATCCTCACCAGCACGGAGTCGTTGCTCTCCAAGCTTCTTCACAAAACTAACTTCTGATCCAAAGTTTGAGGAAGTTGTACATAAATGGCAATGTCTGAGAAATGTGCTTACGTTCTGTGACAAGAGGTCGAAAAATTCACTGTTGGAATTTCCTGGCTCTTTACTATGAGGAGTGTTCTTCCAGATAAAAGGGGGATTACCCGAACCTAGAAAAAAGATTTAAAATGTGGAAAGTCAAAAAGTATTACAAAGAGCTATTACAATGAGACTGAGAAAATAATCTGAATGAAAGATACAGAGTATGTAAGAAAGAATAGTGGCATTCAAGATCAATAATATTATGATAATCTCTCTAAAATGCATGTTAATTACCAACTCAGGTAAAATTCTAGGTAATATAACATATTTTATAATACAAGCTACTCAGAATAATATTTTCTTTTGCTTAGTAATGTGGCCTGATGTTTGGACTTTTAATTTTTTTTTAAAATGGTGTTCTATATGCACAAAATAAGGCTATAAGACAATCCTTATTGGTTGCATTACTATTTTTATTCTGCCACTAATCCATTAAACATCATTTTTTAAATGTCAATTCTTAATAATACTACATTGTGCAAATGATATAAAATAAGAACAATAATTCTTATTGATGGGAGAATAGTAGACATTGGTCATAAGGTTAGTTTTAGTTATTATCTGGTCTATTTATTTAGTACATGGTGGTACTTTTGTCCAAATATACGAACACTGTAATAAAATACAGATATGAGATTAAAATTTTATTCCACATAATTTTTCTTACCAATAAATAAATTTCAAAATAGACTTGTGAAAGGTGTGAAATACCCCCAGAAGACATTCCAATAACAAGAGGAAAATTAATGATAAAAAAAGTTCAGTTTTTCTACTTTGCTACCAATTGTTAACTAAATCTAGAATTTGTCTCAACTCTGCTAAGTTGCTTCAGTTTCTAGTGATCTTATTAAAGATTTATACTACAGAATTAATATTTAAGTGACCTGGGTGTTTTCTGAAATTATTGCTATATATTTTATTTACATTTAGAGAGTGGGGAAGGGAGGAAGGAAAAGAGGGAGAAAAACATTGATCAGTTGCCCAATGGGGTACCTGGCCTGAAACCCAGGTATGTGCCCTGACCAGGAATTGAACCAGTAACCTTTTGGTTTGCAGGACAACGCCCAGCCCACTGAACTACACCAGTCAGGGCTTCACTTAATTTTTAAAAAATAGTTTTATACACAGTAGCAGGGTCGATTGGACATTACTTGAGTGGAAGCTGTTTCTATTGCAGTAGTGAACATTGCCACTGTGCTAAATAATATTTTCTCATGTCCTAAAGTATAATATGTATTTCCACTTATCCTTGTTTTTATATTGTCAGATCTTTTCCTGCCAATCGTTATTAAGAAATAATGCAAATAAAGCAACCAGGTGAAAACACATTTCCTAGTTCTGTAATAATATATGTATTTCAATGTATCAATTTTAATTAACAGTTGTCTTTAAAGGCCCCCTAAGAAAATTACTTTGCTGCTCAATCTTTGCACAAATAATGCTCTTTGTGTAAATACTTAGTAAGACTTTATATTCAATGTAGAGAGCACTGGTTTGGTCAGTACACTGATTTATGAATTGTCTCAATGCCCCTGGAGTGATGGATGCTGCTTAACTTTTCCAAGATAGCTACATCTTTGTGCTCATATAATGCCATCTTTGATGGTAACCTGGGCACAACCTCCAAAAACTAATTTGATTTGAACTAATTAGGAAAGAGATGAAAATAATACTTTTAATTTGTTCTTCCTATTACTTACAGAAGATCATTGCTTTTTCCCTTTTTTAATTAGGATCTCTTCAGGAATCAGTGTTGTAGAGTAAAATAACTTTTACTGGGAGTCAGTAATATGAAAGTAACTATAGTGAAATTTTTCTTAGTATTCAGATTTAGGACCTTGAATGTTTAGAATAATGAATCAATGAATGGAGATAATAAGGAATACCAGAAAGGGAAGAATTTTGGGAAATTAAACTGAAAGTTTCAATCCAAGGACCTTTTCTAATATTTTCTAATATTTAGACATAAGCTTGTAATCTATGAGCTTGTTTGTGAACATGGTTAATTCATTTAATAATTTCCTGTGCTCAGAAAAATAAATGATCAGAGCATGTTTGCCAAATTGAATGATGATCTAAACTAAGGTTAACAACAAATTTTTAAAATTCTAGTAACTAAGCTCTTTCTCTTAATGAAATATAAAATATTAGGATATGAAAATGTATTAAGCAACTGTTTGATAGGCAGTTTAATTCTATTTCGTTTTATAATCCTTTGCAGGATGAGTGACGGGTGGCTCCCCTCTAAGCCCTTACTCAAATATGATCTAGGATTACTTGATCTTTTAAGTCATAGTGGAATGGCAGGAGTAGAGTTAATAATGCAGTAGGTTAATGACCATCTATAGAAGTAATGTGCATCACATGTTGTCATGTTATTAAAGCAAAGATTGACTATATATTTGATTTCCTACTAGATGGAGCTTTATGTAGATGGAGTCTGCATTATTCCCAGTGGGTAGCACAGTGTCTGCTACATAGTGGGCTTTATTCACATTTGATAAAGAAATGAATAAAAATGGAAGGTTATGCCATGGATTTTGATTCTAAGGGGATTTTTTTTTGAAAGAAATAAGCATTATGCTAAATTAAGGATTAGAGAGGATATGATTTGTGCCCTCCACTGTTTCTCGGACATCTGGGTTAAAAGCTCTGAAGCTAATAATCATGCTCAATCAGTATTGGGGAAGTTAAGGAAAACAAGAAAAGGGCAAATACAAGGAACTGATTTTGAGGTATAATAGATGGTTTAAATATAAATTTAATAAAATAATACATTTTTTCAGCTGGAAGAAATATTTTTAAAAAGATTTTATTAGTTTATTTTTAGAGAGAGAGGGGGAAGGAGGGTGAAAGAGAGGGAGAGAAACATCAATGTGTGGTTGCCTCTCATGCACCCACAACTAGGGACCTGGCCCGCAACCCAGGCATGTTTGATTCCCAACCCTGACTGGGAATCAAACCAGAGACCATTTGGTTCACAGGCTGGTGCTCAATCCACTGAACCATACCAGACAGGGCTGGAAAAAATCTTAAGTATGGTTTATATAAAAGGAAAATATGATTCAGATATATTCAGTGACTTCTTAGTTAGTGGTAGAGTGAAAAAAAAAGGGTGATTCTTGATTCTCTAAATTTTTTCCATTCACTAGTTTTTCTTGATTCTTAATATAGTGCTCATGCCCTGACTGGTATAGCATCGTCCCACATACTGGTGCTGGTTCAATTCTCCAGTCAGGGCACATGCTTGGGTTGCAGTCCAGGTCCCCAGCTGGGGCCATGAGAAAAGCAACTGATAGATAGATGTTTCTCTCACACATCATGTTTCTCTCCCTCTCTCTTTCCCTCCTGTCTCCTCTCTCTAAAAATAAGTAAATGAAATCTTTTTAAAAATCCAGAGCTCACTGCTATTATGCTAGGCTGATGCAGGCTACGTGTATGGCTCATCTCCTAAATATTTTGAGAAAGGAAATTACTTTGAAATGACTCAATCTAACAAGTACAAAATATGGTGAACTAGGACTTAATTTTTCTAAGGTTGCCTGTTTTCAAGCTGATAAAACTTTGAAGAAGTAATGAAAGCTCCACGTTCCTTGTGAAGTATGAATGATATCATAGTTACAATGCATTCCAAATTTAATGTTTAAATAAGAGCTTTAGAAACTTTTACCAAAATAGATTTTGTCTGATTTCTGATTTCAAGTTAGTTGAAAAGAGCAGCATGCCTCAGAATTCTTAATATCTGTATGTGACCCTCCAAAATCAAAGAAAAAAATGTCAGTCCAGTCCAAACAAAGGTGAACGCAGGCAAGCATTGGGAATAGGCCATACTTTCTTTCATACATTTGCTTTGAATTGTTTCCTTTTCCTAGTAGCTTTTCCTGGGTCTCCCTTACAGCTCCTCACTGATCTCCTCACACACTGAACACCATACCCGTCACGTTTGTAGCCTCACTTTGATCTTCACTACCTGCATTCACCCTTTTGCAATGTTTTTTCTAATTCAAAATAACATTACTTTCTTTACACAACCATATTTCTTATATCTCCACTATTATACTCTTTGATAGCTATTAAGGAGAAAAAAGAAGAAAAAAGTCAAAGCACAGTTTAATGATATCATAAGCCCATCTACCATATATCTCCTACCACCAAGCATCACATTTTAGAGTACGCCGACAACTTAGAGTAGTCTCTAACTGGTTTTGCTATATGAAGTGATATACAGTGTTACAGGAGACATTTGGTGTACCAGTACCACCATACACACAGGCTTATCTTCCATGGAAATTGACCTATAGGGTAATTTCCCTTACAGTAGGTCTGATGCAGGGAGAGGGATGGAGCTAATACCAAGATTATCGGCGGTGTTCTAGTAAACTACGGAGGTTTGTGCTTCACCTTCCTCATTACCCCAAGATTTGGTTAAAAATCACTCTTCAAAGCTGGTTCTTCATATCATTTGTTTTTCTCTCCATCTACTTCAAAAATTACAGATCCTTTAATTGAAAATGATGATTTTTAAATAGATACCTGGAGATAGTGCCACAATGGGCTCGAGCACTTCCACACATGTGTGCGTGTTCCTGTATGCGTGTATGTGTGTATGTGTGTGTTCCTGTATGCAAATGGATATTTCACTATCAGAGGGTTGGAAATGTGGCTATCTGGATTTATCATTTGGTTATCATCATTATCGGTGAGAGTATCCCTGACTTGAAAGCTTCTTAGAGGAGGGTCTGGACCCTTTGGAGTATCCTGTAGTTTGATTTCCTGATAACAAGGTTATTTGACACATTCAATAGCAAATCTCTCGTAGATGACCTCTAAAGCAGGTCTGTTGTACATAGTTGTGCTCTACAACTAATGCTGTTCAAAACAAAAACAGTGATAAATCATCAAAATCATAACTACAGAAAAGGATACTAAACTCCCATTTCCTTGGAGTGATTTAAAATAATTTTTACTATATGTACCAATATTTTTTATTACAAATTTTACACGATTAATATGTGACCATAATATTATCTGGTACCCCTTTCCTTTGAAATCAAACTCACTGAATGAAAGTTAGAACAATTCTGTGCTTAGAAAATCAATCATATATTTTAATACTAGGAGTAATTATTCCCTGTTTTCAACACACATTTCAAAATCTATCTGCACTTCTTCTAAGTTTCTATTCCTCCACCACCCTTCCCACCTTACTTAAGATTTCTTACATTTTCCAGCCTTATTGCCCATATTTGTCACTTTTACTTAAACAGTGGGAAAAGCTGATGCATAGATATGGCAGTCAGTTGGAAATTTTAGGCTAAAACTCTGTGCCTTTAAAACCACTATGAGTATGAGCCCTGGTGGGTGTGGCTCTGGACTGAGTGCCGACCTGTGAACCAAAGGGTCTCTGGTTCAGTTCCTAGTCAGGGCACATACCTGGGTTGCAGGCCAGGTGCCCAGTAGGGGGTACTTGAAAGACAACTACACACTGATGCTTCTCTCCCTGTCTTTCTCCTTCCTTACCTCTCTCTCTAAAAATACATAAATGAAATCTAAAAAAAAAGTTAAAAAAAATAAAACCACTGTGAATATAAAAAGCACCCCTAGGTGTGTTTAACCATTCTAGGTTTCTATAATTCACACTGATGTAGGTATGGTAGACTGAATTTAGCTAGATTGATGTTCAGTACCTGATGTCATTTGATAGACCTATTCTGTTTCCTGAAGTGCTAGGTCACTATCTCAAGAAACCTTTTAGATGTGTTATTTAAAATACTTATTTTCATTCAACTTTTGGAAGATCAAGTTTTCAGGGTAATAATTTGCGATCTTTTATCTTGTGACATTAGGTTTTAATACTCCATTCTTATTTTGTTATACTGCCAAAAGTATTGCTTGATCCTATTCACAACCAAAAGTACAAATAAACTAGATGAAAATATTAGTAGCCAAATGACTCCCCTTCATCAGAAATGAACTATGGTACAGTACTCTAGGGTACTGCTACATTTTCTGCTCTATCTAAAAAGTAAATTGAACGTCACAGTAGTTTCTTAAACTGAGTTGATTTTATTAAAAATTAAAAATACATTATATTGAATCTGATTTACATGGACACCTGAAAGTATACCTTTATGTGAGCAAAGGAATAGGTTTTTTTATAGCTCAATAGGTCTATTAAGTTTTAAATTATTTTTCATGTAATTCCCTACTGTTACTATATTCAGAGAATGTTACAAAGTTTCCATAGAGTTAATTTTACACATACCTGTAAGTCCCAATGGGTAAAATAGTCAAAACTCTTTAACCTACTGATTAAGTACCTGTTCTATTTTTTTAAAGAACTGAGATTGCCTTGTGTTAAAGTTTGATTTCTATTGAATTTTTTAGTCATTAAAATTACCACTTAAATTCTTACTACACTATTAGAATACAAATGAAATGGGGAAAAAATTTATAACTGACTTAAAGTGTAGCATGAGTAAAAGGGAAACCAGAATTAGATCTGATATAATATGTTTAGAAAAGTTAAATATATTAGATAGATGATAGATAGATTGGTAGATAGAAATATAGATTAAAGAGTTAAGACAAAAATGGAAGGAAGGGGGATATCCTTACAGAGGATATTCCTATATCCTATAGATTCTATAGCTATAAGAATATCCATAAGATATGGATAGTAAATTTAGCTAGGATGGCCACAGAATTTCTTGAAGAGAATGTAATATTTGAAGAGCCAGCCATGTGATTATCTGGGAAAGAACACTGCAGACGGAGAAAGCAAGGGCAAAGCACTGGAGAGGGGAGGAAAGCAGGCCTAACCTACTTACCAAAAGGAAAGAAGATCATTGTAACTAGCACAGGTAGTGAACAGGAGACTCATAGTAAATGACTTCAGGATAATAACTGGACTCAGTTAATGTCGAACCTTGTAGGTCTGCAAAAGTACTTTGGCTGTTACCAAGTGAAATGGGGAGTGAAGATTTTTAAGCAGGGCAGTGACATCACTTCATTTAAATTTTAATAAGAAAATTCCGATTTGGGTCAAGAGGAAGTGACAGGGATGCTACTTACCCTTTCACCTAAAATAACAAAATCGACAAAATATGTGAAACAATAGTTTTCAAGATTTTGGACGTCAAGTAATAGCAAAAGATGTTCCCTTGATAGTCATGAAACACGTGAGGTTAGCCCTTTGATTTTCCAGCTGTCCTACAGGGACGTCCTCCCGAAGCAGATGCCAGCTGTCTCCCTGAGTTGAAGGTAGGGAGCTGGGAGGCCTTGGAAGGCAAGGAAGCTGGAGTTCACAGGAAAGAGGTTAGGGAGAAATGAGCTGCACAAAGAAACTCAGAGATCCACAGAGCAGATCCTTCTCTTACTCAGATGAGAACATTAATGAGCACATGCTAAGAGGAAACTACACAAGACCAGGGTAAAGAGCTATCTATAAAAATTAAAGGGAAAAAAACTAGCGAGCTCATAAAAGACTGAGGATAGGGCCTACTCCTACCAACCAGAGTGGAAAACTCTATAATTCATGGGGTGTCACATAGTCTTATCAGAAGTATTTTGTCTTAGTAGTCCAGAAAACTGTATCTTACAATAAATGCTGTTCTGTCCCTCATGCAACAAATCACACGTTAAAATAAAGATCAGGAGGAATCAAACCATATCCCAATAACCACTCTATAAAACAAAACTCAAGAACATTTATAAACATATAAAATTATCTAGAACATAAGTGTAAAATCACAAGTTCTGACACCCAATCAAATGTTGACAGCAATTCAAAAAAGCAGGGAAATACCAATATTGAGGATAAAATCAACTGAAACTAAACCAGAGAATGGTATTGATAAAATAATGAGTATACATAGCCATTAGAATAGTTATTATAACTGTATGGCTTAAGTTTAGGAAGCTGGAGGAAATATTGGATATAAGTAGATTTATAAAAATTATAAAAAGACCTCATGGAAATCCTACTGCTAAAAATTATAATGTTAAGAATTATATAGTTTATTTCAAGACCTACTATTGCATAAATTAAATTAAATAACACTTCAACCTGTTTCCCAATAACAGTCCATTGCATGTGTGTAATTATAATTATATTACAATAATTATATAGAGAAAGTTTTAAAAATATGTGAATAGTTGAGAGATGCATTATAATTGTATTTGATGTTTAAAGTGTGCAAAATTCAACCTTGTTTCAGTGATTTATTATCAAATCATGTTTCTGTAGACAAAGGTAATGTGGAGACTTTTGAAATGAAGTAGTTTACCTGGATAACTTAGGCTTTAAGAATAGAATGAAAATAAACTTTAATTTCAAATTGGTTATACAGATTATACATCTGTTAGTTTTGTGCTCATTTCAACCATTTGATTAATCATAGGAGTCATTGGATGAAAGGTATGCCGTAACTCCAGCTCTGTTATGATTTATTTTAAGAAGTTAAATAAGTTGAAAATTTTAAGATTTTAAAAACAATGTGCATTGTATACCTCTTATATGTATATGCACACAAATGCAAACTATGAGTGCAGATCAATAAATTTTCACAAATTGAACAGATCTGCAACTGTTACCCAGGCCAAGAAATAGACTATTACCAGTACACCTGAATGGGACTCTGCCTCCTCCAAGTTCCTGTCCCCCTGAAAGATAACCACTACCCTTCATGTTCTGGAAGAACATGATGGATAAGTGGAACAGAGCAAGGCAAACCAACAAATCCCAGGATAGATCAATTGATTACCCAACAAATGAGTGCGCCTAGAATAAGAACAGCAGGGCCACAGAAGTAGCCTACACCTAACCCTCGGCGACCTCATATGCAAAAAAAATGAACAGTTATGTCACTGAGATCTTGTTGTCAATGAAGAGATACATATGTTATCTCTAGCTCCTGGAATAGTGTATAATAAAGAAATGGTATAATGAAATTTGCTGCGTTAAAAAAATAAATATGTTTACATACAGAGCTCTGATGATAAGGTGGCAGTGAAAGGAAGAAGTCAACCAGCGTTTGTGGTCTTGCAAGCACTGTTCTTCTTAAGATGCTACTCTCAGCAATCAAGATAAATAGCTTTAAAACCCATGGGCTTAACAATGTTTTATTTAGCTGGAACATATTTGCTAAAGTAAATATACTTGATTCACTTAGAAGTTGAGGATGCCAACCCGGAGCCAGAATGAAACTATGTCTGCATGAGCAAAGAGCAGGAAGTGTTGAATGATTTGGGGATCAGTAAAGTTTCACAATATAGGCAATCAATGGAAAATCAACATCTTTTGATTTCAGTTAGAATTGGGCCCTTACAAAATCATAACCTGAGATCTGTCACTCTTTTTACCCTGATAGTAGTAGCCTACCAAATTCTTTCATCCCTGAGAAGATTTTCTGATATTCTACTTCATTTTTCTAGATTTACCACCCTGGAACCTAACTAATCTCTGTTTGTTTGTTTTTTTCTTTTATGCATAACAAATTTGTTAACAATAAAAACATTTCATGTGAATAGAACACTTTGCATTTTTTTTAGTTTTGTATCTGTTCTTTTAGAGAGTATGCTAAATGACTAGATAAATTAAAATTTTTCTGTTGAGAAATTTTATTAGGTTGTCCAATGTCAAAAAGCAAGTGACAGGACTGGTATTACAGTTTAGACAGTTTAGCTTTAAGTTAGTGTTATTTTGTTCAACCACTGGTTAGATGAGAATTGATTAGTGTGTTATTTTTGGCATAATATGTTTCTGTTTATTCAGGAGATTGTAACCAAAGTTGTGAGTAGTTAAAAAGAAATTCAGACATCTGTGGATAGGCCAGTGAAAGATTTATATTGGGCAATGATACCTTTCAATGATTTTAACATTTTTATTAGTCAAGCTAGTAATGCTGGCTGCTATCACAAACATCCCTCAAATAGAATTATCGTTAGACAATCGAAGTTTACATCCATGTGGTTCAGGCAGTTCCTCTTTAAATTTTGCCTCAGGGTCCTGGGTCATCCCATCTTTGATACTGGGATCTTTAAATTATAACAGTGGGAGAGGGAAAACATGTGGATGATCCCACACATGGTTTTATGGCAAGGCCTGGATTTAGTCTACATCATTTCCATCCACATTCATTAGGCCTGAGTCATATGGTCTCTACCTAAATGCAAGGAAAAATAGAAAATCTAGTTTTGCTACATATCTAGGAAAAGAAAATGGCATCAGTTAGCGTATAGCTAAGCTCTGCTGCCATGCCACCAAACAAGAAACATGAAGGTAAGTATACTAAAAGGAGAATAAAACAAGGTGGTATAAAAGAGAAAAAATAATGAGTCGAGTAGTGTTCAGAGAGAGTGAAGAGAGAGACATGAGAGATGGCAAGAGTCAGAATCAAACCCAGATGCAGGCCAGTCCCTATTATTTTTAGTGAGGAGAAATTGGAAACTGAGCTGAGAACTAAATGTGTGTGCATGTACATCTGAATAGAGGTGCATATATCATTTCTCATTAGTGTTTTGGGGGTTCTTTGGATATATTCCCAAAAGTGGGATTGCTGGATCAAAAGGCAGTTCCTTGTTTAATTTTTTGAGGAAACTTCATATTGTTTTCTACAGTGGCTGGACCAGTCTGCATTCCCATCAATGGTGCACAGCTCAACTGATACCTGTTTCCCACTTTTCTTTTAGGTCTTATGTGTCCTCCTTCCAGGTAGCCACAAACTTTTATAAAACATATCCATTTATTTCCTTTCATGAGCATCTTTTGAAGTTGGTGGTAACTATTTTCAGAACACACAAGCACTCATAGGTAGAGCCAATATCTAAGAAAAATATTCTAGGAATAAAAATTCTATGCATGACAAAATTTAAAAAATATATATACCACAAATGATTACTTCCAGTGACTGTTTACATAGCAATCCTTGAAAGTTGGGCAATATCAGAATATCCCTTAGGTATAAATTGATATAATTTATGTCAATTAGGCATAAAAAAGACATGGCTACAGGATTTACAAAGTAAGACAATAAGGGAAAAGAAGAGATTTAGGATGATTTCCATGTTTCTGATTTAGGTGATTGAGCAGACAGTGGTATCTTTATAATACAAAAAGAAAAGGTGTTTTGGGAAAAACAAGTTCAGTTTTGATAGTGTGGAGTCTGAGGTATACGTACTTATCTCAGTAAAATATTAAAATTTACAAAAGAAGAGTAAGATAAGCTGTAGCCCAGAAGAAGTAGTAAGGAAAGAGTTAGGGGGAAGTTCACCATTCAAGGAGCAGAAAGAAGCAGGTAGCCAAGGAAGCAACTTCAGGGTCATTCTGATATTTTCACGCTCTCACACCCCAGACTAGCTCTGCCAGACTTTGGCAGGTCTGTGAAATCTTACAATGGTACTCCCTTATTTAAAAAGCTTTTAAGGCTTCCCATCATTTACATGATGAATCTGATATATCTGAGGATGGTATTGAACCTGGACCTCAACCCCACACTAAGAAAGCCACATGAACAAGTAAAAATTTATGCTTTATATCATTTTAGTAAAGTCAATCAATAGCAGTTGAATCAACAAATTTGTCTGTATTGTACCTGATACACACAGATGTGCATTCGCCTACTAGGACAAACATATAAACACACACATATCTATGTGTATATCTCTCTCCTTTTTCTGTCTCTTTGAGTGCCTTTCTTCCTAGAATATATACTAGAAATTTCACACTGTTCTAATTGGCCATGTTGACTTCTTTTTCCTGTGAAGTACGTGAAAGTTATGAAAGTTACCTGAAAGTATTCATAATCAAATGTTTAATATCAATTTATTTTATGTATTTACAAACTATCTCATTTAATAGATCTTAAGATCCTAAAAACAGAAATTATACTTATGTCTTATAACAGATTACGGTTATATCTAACATTGCTTAAAATTCTTCAGTCACCCTTTAGTACTTGAATGATAAATTTCAAATACTTTGCATGGCAGACAAGGTTTTTCAAAGTCTCACCCCTAAATACCACTCATTCTTAACCCACCCTATTTAAGCTTTCCTCACCAGTCATGATGATCACTGACCATGCTAAGTGAGTGGGTTTCGTGTGTGTGTGTGTGTGTGTGTGTGTGTGTTTCTTATTTTTCCTTTGTTGTTGCCTAAGTCTAGAATGTTTATTTCTTTTTTTTCCTGGTAAACTTCTGTTCAAAATACACAGACTTTCTTTTTCCGGATAAAAATATCTTTCCTTCTTCTAGCTTCCATCTCATCTTGGTACAACCATATATCTTATATTATGATTATATTTTGTGTCTGTCTTCTCCATCACATTGTGAATTCTTTGATAGTAGAATCTGGTTTTTAACTCATCTCCGAATCTATAGGACCTATTTTACTGTTATGCAAAAAAACAACAACAGAATAAATATCTATGGATAAAAAATTAATAAATTTTTTAATGTCTAGCAAAATATCTCAATGTCTTAGTCAAAAATAAGGCAATAGATGTCAGAATAAGATATAGAAAGATCAAATCTTTCATGAAGATGAAGATTTGAGTCCAATTCAGGCTTTTTAGCAAATAATCTTTCTCAGACTTGATTTGTTCTTACTATAAAAAAAAACACAAGTGTATATGAATATAATTATTTCTAGAAAGTTCAGTAATTGTGCATATTAATTTCTTCATTAGAATGCTCAAAAAGGAAGTCTGAATAGGCAGAAATGTATTCTTTGGGGACCCCAAAGAATGGAATTATCTTCTGGAGGGCAGGTCCCTTGTAGTACAGGCTTCTCTTACTAGGTGAGTGTTCTAGGAACCTGTCTGTATCATTGTACCAGCTGGGGTTGTTGTGAGAAGCTATGTATTCAGCTATGGTGAATTTTTTTTTGAAGACTCTTTCAAGGTGTTTGCCCGTTTCATGGCGGGTGATTTACTAGTGCCCCTGCCCACACCATACTGAGTGTTCAGCAAAAACGACATGACCCCCATGCCCCACCCTCCTTTTTCATCCACTCTGGCCCAGAGCAACTTTATTTTTTATTTGTTTCCCTGCATGAAAAAAGTCCTCAAGGAAAATGTTTTGCTGATGTGGAAGAGGTGAAACAAAAAATGACAGAAGCACTAAAAGGCATCAAAATTGACATATTCAAAAACTGTTTTGAGCAGTAGAAAATACGTCATGATAGGCATATTGCATCAAAGGGAGAGTACTTTGAAGATGACCGAAGTTTAAACATGTAAGAATAAAGACACAATTTTTCACAAATAAATTCTGGAGCTATTTTGGTCCCACCTCATATTATTATTTAATTAGGGCCCTTCTAATTTTCCTCTAGCAACAAACTTCTTTTTCCTAATAAAACCTTCTTCAGGACCCTAGTTTTAAAGTGGATAATAACTAAATTTTTCTAGAGCCTAGGGAAAACAGGAGATTAAGAATATCATCAATTCGCGCCCCCCACACACATATAATATACATGTATGCACAACCTGGTATTCTCTGAGGCACTTCTGCTACAATATGAGGAATATACATGAAAATTATTCTTCCAGATGATAGAAAATTAAACAAAAACAAACCTTTTTATAGGAAAGCTGCTGACAAAATAATTGCTGGGGTTGGAATCAGAAAATGTGGATTGATAATTTGGTCTTAAGATATTATAGTTGTAGAACCCTTACAACTTA
>PVJD01016391.1:0-21180 GCA_004026545.1 Mormoops blainvillei
GTCAGACAGGAAAAGTCAAGCATATGTTTTCACTTATGTGTGGGATATAAAACTGAAAGCAACAAATGAACAAACAAGAAAAACAGACAAAATCTCATAGACACAGACAACAATATGGTGGTTACCAGAGGGAAGGGAAGTGGGGTTGTAGTAATGAGTAAAGGGGGTCAAATACATGGTGACGGAAGATGATCTGACTTTGGGTGGTGGGCACACAATGCAATATACAGATGATGTATCATAGAATAGCACACTTGAAGCTTACCTTTATTTCATATACTTTTAGCAAAATCTGGCAATTGGGGCATTTTGAATTGTTTAAAGAACTACTCTTCTACACAATAAAGTATTACCATTTACCTTATGCTTATTTTGACATTTTTAATGAAATAAAAGCTGTAGTTTTTATGAATGAAAAATATTACTATTTGGCTATTTTCTTTAGAAGAGCAGAGCTTTAAGTCTTTGGTAACATTTATGTTTAGTTTTATGTACCATCTACAGATGCCCTTGACTCTCTGAATGGAATTTAAGTGTTCATTTTGTAATAGTTTGCTACAGTAAGGAATATTCAATAGATGTATGGATCATCGTTATGGGCTTTTAGTAATTTTATGTATTTTTAAAATTAATGTATCAAAACCTTAAATCTGCACTCATTGAATTCTTTCAGATGTGTCTAATTTTCAATTTCAATGAACCAGAAAGTAATCATTTACAAAGAATTTTGTGTCTCTGCAGAGGTTGCAAATCATTTCTTTAAATTTCACCATTATTTATCATTGATGTTGCAATATTATCATTGTTATCATGGATGTTACCAGATTGGAATATACATAGACAATGGGAAGAGGGTAATCTGACATCGTTACATTATGCTTGTACTTTTATTTCACTAGTGTGGCCATTATTCAATAGTTGTGTGGTGTAATTAGCATAAACCTCAGCACTAAATTCAGAGAGGTGCCAAGGAGACAACATGAATGTGCAAACAAAAAGGTAAACCACTTCCAGCGGACTAGGAGCATGGTTCAGTGAGCCCGGATGAACAAAGCCATAATTGTGTGCCCTGGAAAACGGAGGGTGTAAAAATAAACTTCCAGATTCCATTCTCTCTCTTATATTCATACGTCTGGAATGAGGTATATCTGTCATTCTGGACTAAGGAGGAGATAGGGGCCTGAGACTTCAAAGAGAAGTAAGGCAATTTATGGGGAGATGAGAGTGGTTACTGTTTGGTAAACAAATGTCTGCTGGGCCATCTAGAGACAACAGGTGATGGAAAGGACTTAGATCAAGTGGACCTTGCTAATTTCCTCCCTTTTTATCACATCTAGTTCACATTATACTATAGTTATCTATGACAATAGTTCTTCCCAGAACAGACCTTCTATCTTAAATTCTTTTAGGCGGTTTGGGGGAAGATCAAAGGTTCTTCATTAGCTATTTGTTTCTTAAAAATAAAATAATGTTTAGACCAGTGAAACACACTTTGGGATGGTAAGTTTTGTTTCCTTACAATATCAATACCAACCTTCAATCACCGAGTAGAATAAATACAAGTCTCTGTTTGAACTCCATCTGCCTGAACCATTACAACACATAATTGTCATGTGTAAATATTAAAAAACAAATGCATTCATAAATACTAACTTTTTTTAAACAAATGAGTGGGCAGGAGATACTGTGTGGAAAATCGCTACCTCGCTCTTAAATTTTTCTGTGAACCTAAAACTGTTCTAAAAAAAAGAGTCTTTAAAAAATAGATGAGAGCTTCTATTGTTATTGAATGCCATTAAAATTTGCCAATAAGTATAACTTGCATCTTAACCCTTTCCCCATAGAAAGAGTGGGGGAAAGGGATAATAATATAAGGATAACATAGCCAGGTATTGAAATGGGATGCTTTCTGACTCAGTTTTGTTTGCAGTCCCAAAGGTCAAGAACAAATCAATTATGCCATATGTATCAAGGGTATACAAAGGTTATCACCGATAAGTTGGGGAGACTGTTTCCTTGGAGAGAGTGACTCATGTGCTATTGTCTGTGCTCTTCTCTCATGGGGCACTGGAGAGGGCACATCCATCTCATGTTAGGACAAGTGAGAGAAGGGGCTTTAACAGACCACATAGGGAATTTCACATGTGACATTTATGAGAATCTGAGGATTTTAAATATTGATATTAGAATCAATGGCTAGAGAATGAGGGTTGCTTTGTGTAGGGGAGGGAAAATAATTTTCCCGCTATCCTTCTAAATTCTTAGCTGAGATCTCCCTGTAATAAAAAAAATAACTTGGAAAAACACCCACATCTTGAAAAAAATAACTTGAAGTTTCTAGTGGGCATATATGAGGAATCCATAAAATTCCTGTAGGAAAGCCAATTTAACACTAGAAAAGGGTCATTCTGGATAAGCCTGGATTATCTTGTTATGGCAGAAACTTACAGAAACTCAGTTCTTCTTGCCAATGCAGTAAAGAATTAAAGATCAGTGAGTCTATTAGAGTGCAAGCAGGGGTTGTTGGTGATATGTTCGCATGGAAGAGAAAGAGCCTAGCTAAGGTGGGGGAGAAACGCAAGGCAAGGGCGGCAAGGGCTCAGGTGGTGAGAGCAAGAGAGCAAGAGCCAGAGGGAGAGCAAGAGGGCAAGAGAGATCCTTTGCTCTCAGTTGGTGGGATGGGGGAGGGTGAAGAAATTACATATTGATTGACAGGTAAAGGTGGTGCTAGCTTTCCAGGAGGCAGGGTGGGGGCCCCGGATACTCAAAAGTATTCATGGACTTCTTCCTTTAGGCACTGTGGGCCCTTTCCAGCCTTTTAGGCCTTGGGATGAAAACACAGTTTCAAAGGCTTCTTTCCCAGATAGTGGAAACAAAACCAATACATGGATTTTCAAGTACTGCTGAGTCAGCGGGTGGGGCATGTCTCCCTCCTCCTCCCTGTCTTTGTTTGCTATCTAATCTTCCAATCTACTTCACAATCTCTGAGCCATTAAAGCGATACTTTTTTTTTGGTCTCTCCAATTTATTTTACTGATGCTGCAAAGCTAGAGTCAGTCATTGTAGTAGGGAGTGGTGTTGAGGCGGAGGTGGGGTGAAGGGGAGATAACAGAGTAGTGAAAGATACAGGGGACTTCCTGCTAGATTTCAGGCTTTAGAATTTAAGGCAGACATAAGTTGGAGGTTGAGAAACATTTTCATTGAATAAGATCAGAGTTTATGTGTTTTATGACACTAGCGTACACACTTAATCACTGAAGTGGGATTTTCATAGATAGGACATACATGGAAATAGGTTTCACGTTTTCCTTTCATTGATAATTTTAAGTGGCATAACCTCCAAATCAAATGTACATATGTGGTTATATAAAGAAGTCTTCAAAAGACTATATTTTAATACTTTAAAATAGTAAAACATTTAAAACATGTTTACAAATGTTAAAATATTCAAAATACTCAAAAATGTTAAGAACTATATGCATAAATAATAGGAAATATAAGTCAAAATTGTAAAGCTTTGCAAATTATATGTTTATGTACCTGGAAAACACAGAAGTAGTAAGTGAAAACCCATTAGAACTCAGACTAGAACTCAAGTGACGTTGCCATTTATTAAACAAGTGGTCAGAAGAAATAGCTTCCTATATGTCAGCAATAAACAGATAATTTAATAAAAGTTACTACTTCAATAGCAAAAATATATAAAAATAACTAGAAGGAGCTTAATAACATATGGAAAAATACTGCAGGAAGGCAACAAACCAAATAACTTTCATACTGATATAAAAGAAAACTCAAATAAATGTAAATGCAAAATATTTCACTGTGAGTAAACTCAAATGGATAAATGTCAGTTGTCTCCAAGTTAATTAAGGAAATTATGACGTATAATACCATAGGAATTTTAAGGAAGTTGATAAAATAATTTTAAATCTGACTTGAAAAATAGGTGGTGAAAACAAGACACTGAGAATAAATCAATAGTGGAGGGGCAGCAACTTTTTATTAAAAATGGTGAAAGAATATATTATCAGGTGCAAACGATTTAAAGCTTTTGCATGAATAGATACACAAAAAAGACCTTAATATAAAACTCTGAGCAATAGAAGTCCATATAATAGAATTTACACATCATAGTGCTTCTCCCTGAAGTAATTAAACTTTTACGAGCATACCGTATTTCTAACGGCAATAGAGGTTTTATTATTTGTAACATCTATTGCAAATAGGAAAACAGGGAATGAGGCAGACAATGAACAACCACATTCCAGGATGATCGGAGTTCTTATGTGGAAAATGTATCTTTGGTTGAGTTCTTATATATTTATTTTGGTTTTATTATCTACAGTACTTTAGTCTGGGAAGTTGTGAGTTCCTTCCATCAATCCCAGGCAATAGGCAATTTATACATATTCTCACAATATTTAGCTTTTACTCAAGATGATTAAAATATATTCCAAATGTCTTTCAGTCTTTGATGGGAAGCAGACCCAGGATTATTTAGAAAATACGTAAGAGCTATTCTACAGACTTATGGAGGGAAGGCATGTCTGGATAAGAAAAAAATAAAGCAGAAATGACCTTATAATCTGTTGTTCAATATAGTTTGCTCTAATTTTGATAGAATGTTCAACAAACTCATGATTAATAATAATAACCAACACTTGTTTGTGTCAGGGAAGGACTAATCATTTTACATATACCTGTTTCATGTAGTCCTCACAACAAACGGCATGATTAAATATTGTTATGATTATTAAACCTATGGAGAAACTGAAACACGGGCTGTTTAAGTTACGCTCCTGGAAACATAAATTAGTAAGGCGCATGCCTGGGATTTAAATTCAGGCAGTTTGACTGCAGAACTCATGATTTTTATTGTTGTGGGTTACTGCTTCTTTGTAATATTAATGTTAGATTTCTTTAACTTAAATCTCTGAAGTTCTCAGAAACTCTCATCCTTGTCGCCAGGGAGATGTCTCATTTCCTGTTGCAAACACAGCAGTTATTTTCAAACCTTGAATAATATTAAAATCACCTGGAGAAATCAAAGAATTGTAGATGCCTGGGACTTATTCCAAATCAATTAAGATTGGATCTGTAGGATGTGTTTTTAAAAGCTGTCCAGGTGATTCTGATGCACAGTGAGCATTGCAAATCACTGACTTGGGCAAATATAAAAAGATAAAATTAAGTAGTCATTTCTCTGATACCTAACAAGATTATTTACATACACTATAAATGGCATAAATACATACCTTTTATATTTGTAATGGTATATATTTCTTATCTGTTTTTATTAATTTCCCATGATATAGATAGGCCTAAACACTTGTTTTCATTTTGGTAAAATTATATAATCATCAACATAGCTCCAATGAACTCCTCCTACACTGATCTTCTATAGTAATTATTGTCTTTACCATTTAGCAGCTAGTTTTGTAAGGTCTTATAGCAACTCTTCTGTTTCATATTGGAACAGGTTTTTTTTTCATTTTTGTATGGTAATTTTTAAAATTCAAAGAATAAATCTGAAAATACAATGCAGACTCAATATTTACAATTCAAAGATAGTAGAAAAGAAGAATATGAAAAACCTATGATGCATGATTAATTAACTTTTTAAAGAAGATTTTATTTATTTTATTTTTAGGCAGAAGGGAAGGGAGGAAGAAAGAGAAGGAGAGAAATATCAGTGTGCAGCTGCCTCTTGCATGCCCCCTACCAGGGACCTGGCCCACAACCCAAGCATGTGCCCTGACTGGGATTCAAACCAGCGACCCTGTGGTTTGCAGGCCAGTGCTCAATCCACTGAGCCACACCAGTCAGGGCAGATTAATCAACTTTCAATATTGAGTGAACAGCATTACAGGCCTTTCCTCTGCTTATATATGGGTGAGTGGACAGATGGAAAGGTAGATTTTTTTAAAATTCAGCTTTATTAAGATATTGACTTATAATACTGTGTAAGTATAAAGTGTACAGCATGATGATTTGATACACATTGTGAAATTATTACCATATTAAGGTTAGTTAATACATCTACCACCTCTCATAAGTATAATTTGTGTGTGTGTGTGGTAAAAACATTTAAGATCTAGTCTCTTAGCAACTTTTAACTATGTAATAGAGTATAGTTAACTACAGTTACCATACTATATATTAGATCTGCAGAACTTACTCATCTTATAACTGGAAGTTTGTACCCTTAACCATCATCCCACTTCCCCAGCCTCCCAGCCCCTGGCAACCTCCATTCTACTCTGTTTCTATGAGTTTGACTTTTTTTTTTAGATTCCACTTATGTGAGATCATACAGTATTCAGCTTTGTCTGACGTATTTCACTTAGCATAATGCCCTCAAGGTCAATCTATGTTGTCACAAATGGCAATGATAGTATTGAGGAAAGATAAAGGGTGAAAGATGTCAATGGTTCTCAAACTTGGGTGTCTGCAGAATTTTTTATGACATTTATTAAAAGTGAACATTTTTATAATATACCCCAGACTTTGATGCAAGTAGGTATTTGCAATTTTTTCAGCAGTAAACTGTGTAATTCTGATGGATGTTGACAGACCACATGAAGTCAATGTCAGAGAAGAAGGGAAACAGCCCAGGGCAGTGGAAAGATGCTGATTCCACCTCCTTGGTCAGTGCTCAGGAGAGGCATGGGGAAAATGGTATTTTTGGAGAGAGTTGCATTTCAGTTCATCATAGTTGTTAAGGAATAATAATGCTTCCTGGGTTTCAAGATAATATGTCTCCAAGAACCTTGAATTTTAGAAATGCAAAATCTTACCTTCAAGATTTTTATTTACTTCTCCGTTTGTTTGCTTCTCACTCTTTCTCCAGTGAGGGTAGTAACACCCTTGGTGGAGGTAATGATGAACTGGCCATTCTGAAAGTATTATCCCAGGGTCAAGCATTAGAACCCACTTTACCTTCCTCACCAACTGCCACTTGTGCTGAGGACTCTTCATGTCCCAAATTGATCCCCAGATATGTCGGGTGTAGTTTACCTCAACATGTCTCCTTTTAAGATAGGCTTTTTATATAGTCAGATTTTCATACTATATCATCCTATTTTAAAGTTCATGTATTACATCAGTATTGACAATTTTTAAAATACTATATGCTGTAAGCTTAGGGTGAAGACAAAATATGTTTCTGTTTCTGAAGAGTTGGAGATTTATGAAAAAATTTCACTTACATTTGAGATCCTAGCATAAGAGCAAGCTTGAGTAGTTACTGAGAATTCCAGAGAGATTCAGCTAAATCCAGAGGTATGTAACTGCATTTCAGCAAAAAATGAGACCTCGGAAACATCTCTAGCTTGTAGAGCCCCGGGACATCAGAGCTTATCTGATCCTTGGAAAGATGTATTTTTTTTTTGAAGATTTTATTTATTTTTTAGACAGAGGGGAAGGGAGGGAGAAAGAGAGGGAGAGAAACATCAATGTGTGGTTGCCTCTCACGTGCCCCCTGCTGGGAACTGGGCCTGCAATCCAGGCATGTGCCCTGACTGGGAATCAAACCGACGACCCTTGGTTCACAAGCTAGCACTCAATCCACTGAGCCACACCAGCCAGGGTGGAAAGATGTATTTATATTCTAAAAGGTTAGAGCGAGACTCAGGGATTTTTCCATCCCACCTTCTTAGAGCAAAATTAAGAGGGAAGGAGAAGGTAGCTGCCTCTTACTTCTTGATATAAGCAGGAAAAAACCCCATTTCTCTTCATTGCTCATCTATTTATAACAACTCCAAAGTTTGTAAGCATAGGACACTTGACCTGGCTTTCAACGTATCACCTGAGAAGTAAAAATCAAGGTGTGACATTCAATGTGGTCCTTATTTGTATTTAAGTGAATTTGAATTTTAAGTGAATGATAAATCTGTGTCTTATCTAGAACACATTATGTGAGAATTCAGGATGAAATTAATAAAGATGATTATTAAAAAACTAATAGTTTTATTCTCATTCTGTGTATGTGAGAGAGTGTATGTATATGTGTACATGACAGAACAGTCCTGAGCTGCATGATTGATGGATTATTATGGAAGTCCTTTGTGACATTGTATTCAACATGGACATACAAGTGAGTGAGTGCCTTTATGACATACATTCTATAAACATTTTATGAGGTTTCTTGTTACTTTACTCCTTTGTATTAATTTTCTGCTGATCCATTTTTAATATCTGAATTGAAAAATAATTTTCATGGGATATTACTACACAGTGGAAAGTGAACTATGACTCTGTATAAATCTACTGCATTAGAAATATATATAGAAGTATGTACACCCAAATATGCGTAATTAGAAAGGAGTCCTAGTGACAGGGCCAGGTTTCATAAGCTGGGAGAATGATGGCTGAGTACTTTATTAATATTGTTCAAGCTCTAAACATAAATCTAAAAAGCAGAGTGGCATTCATTAGATGTTGTAGTATTTTTTCTATTTTAGTAACAAAAAGAAAATTTTTCATTTTTGTTGGCTTTAAATTAAGTATATGTGTGATGATCTCAATAGTAATAGTATATTTTGTTGTGTTTGGGTCTCCTTTTCATAATTTTATTTGGCCTTTCAAATCAAGTCCATAAGAACAATCATTAAAAAATGGGTTTTTTTAATGCTTATGTTTTTTCGAACCCTGTCTTTGTTCTTTTGGGGGAATTTGGTAATATAAAAATGCTTCCTGCCTTGAAGTAATACACGAACTAACAGAGAGATGTGCAGAAGAGAAGAGCAGAATTCAGACATAGAAACAATGCATTATAAGCCTCAAAGTGGCTGGAGGACACCCTGAGAAAGGAACCAGGAAAGGCTGCATGGGACAGTCAATGTTTAAGATAGCCCTTGAAAGTCTGGTAGGTGTTCACAAGACGGTAAAAATAACTGTTTAAAATATATATTTCAGCATGCACTGTAATTCTCTCTTTTGCTTTTTAATTTCCTTAGATATGCTGGTTCACATGTTCCTTTCATTATATAGTCCAAAAAACAGTGAATATACATTAGATAACATGTAGAGGAAATATCAAAGGTTTCTCCTAAAAATAAATAAGAGAAATTGACAGTTGATTTAGCAGATTATTACCAAGTTTCTACCAGTCAGTTCCAATGCTCTAACTTAATCAGCCCAAATCTTCCAGCCATATTTCTTTTTAAAGATTTTATTTATTTAGTTTTAGAGAGAGGGGAAGGGAGGGAGAAAGAGAAGGAGAGAAACATCCATGTGTGGTTGCCTCTTGCACGCCACCTACTGGGGACCTGGCCTGCAATCCAGGCATGTGCCCCGACTGGGAATCATACCAGCGACCCTTTGGTTCACAGGCCAGCACTCAGTCCGCTGAGCCATACCAGCCAGGGCCCAGCCATATTAAATGGCAGAGTAAATTTTACATTGTCACTCTTAAACTAACTTCCCTACTTAGCAAATTTCAAGTATTCACTATAGTCTTGTTCACTATAATCAGATTGCTGTGCTTTAGATCTCCAAACCTTACTCATTTTGCATAACTGGACCTTTATACCACTTGACCAATCTCTCCTCATTTCTCTCTCCCATTCCTCACCCCACCCTTGTCCCTGGCAACCATTGAAATGGAATTCAAGAGACTTTTATTGTCACCAGACTTAAGCCCAGATTGTTCTATCTTAATGCTACTTCTTGCTTCATTGCACATATTTCCATCACTCTAGATTGATCTCTGTGGTTTACACCTTAGGCTGGTCCATTATGAAGGCCCCAGCAGAAACAGGCTTCTCACTTTGAAGTTTAACTTCTCCTTCTTTCAATGGTTTAAAAGGAAATCTGAGAAGCAAACTATGTAATCCATTCACACGTTTTGTTCCAGTCTGAAGTAGTTTCCTTACATCTGTTGTTGTATATTGTCTCTATTGAATAAATGTAAGACAGCAGAATACTGAGGAGATTCTTTGAAATCAGCTTGATCTTGTTTTCCTCGAATCATACCCAGTCAGTTTTCTACTTTACTGAGATTGGTCACCCCTCTGATTTCTTGCTAACAAGTCCTTTCTCCCTCCCAAGACCCCCCATTGGTAAATTTTACTGCCATTACAAAATGAGAATGGATATGTTGCAGGAGAAACTTCCAGAAACTCGGTTCTTCTTGCTGACGCAGTAAAATATTACAGATCGGCAAGTCTATTATCGTGCAAGCAGGGTTTTTCGGTAATCCGTTCTCATGGAAGAGACTGGGCCTAGCTAAAGTGGGGCGGGAGGGTGAAGGACATAGGTTCAGGGCAAAGCAGGATAAGGGCAGCAAAAGTAAGGGAGGCCAAAGGCTGGGGTGGCAAGCAAGCGCCTCAGGTCCTCTGTTCTTAGGACTTACATAGTTGGCTGGAGGGGGGTGAAGAACTCACAGTTTGATTGATGGGTAAATGCGGTGCCAGCTTTCCAGGGGGATGTGACTACCCAAACTTACGTGTGTGGGGGCGTGTCTGTTAGCCTGAATCCTTTTCTTGCTCCAGATTCAATTTGTGTGACTTGTTGTAAAACAGATAACAGGACAGGATGCAGTTAATTAAAGCTGGGGCAGTTACCCAAAGTTATTTATGGGCTCTTTCTGTAATCATTAGGGACTCCCTCGTAAAACAGATAGTGACCAGAGGCAGGCAATCAACCAAAGATGTTTTATGGGCTTCTTCTTTGGGCACTGTGGACACCTCTTCTTCCTCCTTCCAGGCCTTGGGATGAGTACACAGTTTCAAAGGCTTCCTTTCCCAGATAGTGGGAATGATACATCAGATTTCAAGGACTGCCCTCCTCCTGTGTTACCATGGTGTTTCCTGTGATGTTGGAACACCTGACAATATTATCGGACCAGGCTCAGGGCTGCTGAGTTAGTGGGTGAGACATGTCTCTCTCCTCCTCCCCACCTTGGTTTGCTATCTATCCTACCTAACAGATACAGCCTCCACTTCTTCAAAAGAATAGTGCATGAGGAAGCGTTAGTGAATTAGCAGAAAAGATAGTGCCATTCTCCATTGACTGCTACCAAATACCAGTCAAGTGTATTGCTTGCAAATGATATGTTAGGCCTCCTAGGCTCTTGCACCATTTGGGTTTCCAAGGCCAGGCCTAGATTATCTTCAGTTGGTAGCTTGACCACGTGTCATTAAGATGTAGCAGATTTTCATTTCATGGAAATACAGAAAACTCCCTGTACCTTGGCAATGACAGTTTTAATGGCTCAATAGGTGGCGATGTGTCCGTCTGAATCCCTGCTTCCCATCAATCCCAATATTTCTTTGCTATCAATGATGCTCCTTCACTACCTCCACCCTTTCCTAGGAGATCTTAGGCACTATAAAAGCTAATAGAGCACTTCCTTTTTCTACTCATTTGACTGCACTTTACATTCTGGCTACATATTGTCCCTTAGTTATTCCTCTGCATTTTAAAATTTGTTCTCAAATCCATTCTAATCCTCACCTAGAATTTAACTTATCAGTATCATTGGCATTTCCGCCTTATTATGTCTTTCCTGGGAAAAGTACTTCCCCCAAACACTTCTGTCTCATCTGTTTCAACTATTGCTCTTGTCATGTTATTCCTTGTTCAGAAACAAAGTCCCTCATGCTGGCATTTAAACCCTCCACAGTGTGACTTCTGCAACTCTCAATCTCATCGTTCACTTTTTATCTCCCCTTTTCTTATTCATGACCCAAATGGTACCTCTTCTTTCTTGAACAAACACTATGCTTACCTATATCTTTGCCTTATACCACATTCCTTTTCTGATAGAATACACCTTTCCCCTTGCCCCAAACACAACCTTTTCAAAATTCTAACATTCTTCAATGCTCATCTCAAATGCCACTTCCTTCCTTGGGCTTTTGCTTGAATACCTTGTCATCTTTAACCTAATAAACAGTAGTTTGCCTACTTGTCATTGTTCATTTACTTAATTAGATGTTTCTTTAAAGCAGGGATAATGTCTTCATCTTTTTAATTATTGTTTATAAGTGCATAGTGTTCTCTCTGATGTCTTTTATGGGATCTTTTAGGGTCTGAGATCAGTGTTATTTTTAGAACACTCTTAATTCATGTTTTAACTCTTCTAATTTGTTTTTTAACACTTAGGCTAAGATCTTGTGATTCATTTCAATATATTGTTTGCCATGTCCACATTTCAGTGTTTTTGTCACTCAGTAACATTTTTATTTATTTTATTTTTATTAAAAATATGTTTATTGATTGGGGCAGGGAGAAAGAGAGAGAGAAAGAGAGAGGGAGAGAGAGAGACATTGATGTGAGAGAAAAACACTGATTGTTTGCCTCCCGTATACACTATTAATGGTAATTGAACCTACAACCTAAGTATGTGCCCAGACCAGGAATTGAACCCCCACCCTTTGGTGTACAGGACAATGCTCGAACCAACTGTGCCACACTGGCCAGGTCAGTAACATTTTTAAAGTAATGCAATGATTCCTGTACTATGTTTCAGTTCTTTTAATATATTTTAATTAATCTGCATATCCTCTTAGTTTATATTTTTCTTCTCTGTAACTAGGCTACTGACCCAAATCCAATTCTGATACTCATGCTTTTTGTCTCCATGTATGAGAGTTTTCCTACATAACTCTCCGAGAAGGGGAAGCCCTTTCTTTCATTATACTTTCTCACCACTGTGCTGATATAGGCATGTATGCGTCAGGGCCCAAAATACACATGAAGTTAAGCGCTTAAGAAGTGTTTTAGCTGTTTTTTCTCTACCCTCAAATTCACAAGTACCTATATGTTGCTCCTTCTAGGTGAAAAATTTAGAAAAGTGAAAGAAACATTTTTTTAGCTTTATCAATGTATAATTTGTATACAAAGAATCGCACATAGTTAATGTACACAATTGGGTGTGTTTTTACATATGCAACAGCTGTGATACTATCACCATCCAAGTAATAGGCATATCGAACATCCAATGTATCGACATAAAGTTTCAGTTATGCTAGATGAATAAATTCTATATATTTGTCATACAACATGATACCTATAATTATTAATACAGTATTATGCCCTTCAAAATTTGTTAAGGGAGTAGAACTCATGCTGAGTATTCTTGTCACAGTAAAGAAAGGGACACCATGAAGGACAAGTTTTCACTTAATCACTGCTTGCAATGAAATGACTGTCCTTTCATTTCCATTCATAAAATGAATGGATTTGGGTCAATGGAGGATCAAAGTTTAGCACATTTGAGGGTCTCATCCTTCAAGGACACTTGAAATTCATTTCATGTACAAGAGGACTGGCACTGTAAGTGTACATATGTGATCTGAAGGTGTTCGACTCACCTTTAGGGAGTTTACACAAACTCCCTAACAGATGGGAGTTTACACAAACGGATGGATTTTGTTCAAATGAGGATATAGAAAGGGAAGTAATAATGGAAGTGCTCCTGACCTGGGCCACCTAATTCCCACTAAAGGATTTTATATATGTTAGAGCTGCTAACTATATAGAAATATACTTACCAATTTACAGAAGAAATTGTGGCAATAACATGTCTATATAAATATACTCATGTTTATAGGTGTTCTCGCTGGTGGGGAAATATCTGGTCAAGGTATACTGATTTCAAATTTTTAACCATTAGTTTCTTATTAACACATATAAAATATTTTCTAGCAGAATTTTTAAATTGCTTATGCAAGACTGCCTCTCTTACTAGTTTTTATAAAATCATTAACCAGATTTATAGATCCTTTCAAAATGCTTTCGCAGGATACTATGGGCTGATACACTTATTCTGTATAAGTTTCTGTATAAATTATATTTATTCCGTATAATAATTAATTTACCATATTAGTCCAGTTCATGTTTATTCCTTTCCCTCAGGCTGTTTTGTGTATTCTTATTTATATTCTCTGTGTGGGGGGCGGATAATTTTATATTTTTGTTGCAAAACTTGTAAGCATTTATTCTGATAATCTTTGATTTGTAATTGTCACCTCCTTGAAAATTAATTTTCTAGCTTCTGTGACAGAGTAGGTGATGGTTATAAGTTTTAAGTTATAAATTGGGAAAAAACTATATTCTCGTCTCAAAAGGAAAAGGCTTGGTTTATGAAAAGAAGGCGACCACCCTCTGATTTTTTGCTAGCAAATATTGAGGTGTATTTCCTTTCGTTATTTTTTCCTCTTTAGTTACAGGAAAAGATACAATATTTATTAATTTTTTTCAACAGCGTTTCCTAGGGTAATTCTTTAAATGCAATGCTATTTAAGGGCTTTGGGTACTAACTGACCTAGGGCTGCATTTACATTGCCAAGGGTTTTTGACATCAAGATGATGCTTCGCAACATTTAGACGATTGGCTTAAGTTTATGGTTGATTGGAGAAGACTGATCAGATTAAGAAATTAAGTATTACCACAGTTATTACAAATTCTCTATTGTTATTTACATAGTTGTATTTCTTTTTTTATGGGCTTTAGTGGAGTGACATCGGTTAGTAAAATTATACAGGTTTCAGTTGTGCAGTTCTGTAATACATCATCTGTATATTGTATTGTGTGTTCGCCACTCTGGAAATAAACTCACACCTCTATAGTCAATTAACATTTGACAAGGGAGTCAAAATCATACAGTGGAGTAAAGATAGCCTTATTCTATAAACAGTGTTGGGAAAATTGGACAGATACATGCAGAAAAAGTGAAACTAGAATGCTTTCTTACACCATACACAAGAGTAAACTCAAAATGGATTAAAGACAAATGTTAGATTCAAAACCACAAAAATCCTAGAAGGAAACATGGGCAGTAAAATCTTGGACATTTCTCATAGCAATATTTTTTCTGATATATCTCCTCAGCAAGGGGAACAAAAGAAAAAATAAACAAATGGGACTACATGAAACTAAAAAATTGTATTTCTTTATATCATTTTAAAAGTAATGTTAATACTGCATAATGCTTAAACTCAATTTTAATGGTGATGTTGAAAATCAAAGCATATTTAAATGGAAATGTGCTTTCTTTCCTCATTTATCTTTTTACTAGAAGTAATGTTCAAACTTTAAGATTATAAAGGAGATTTTACAGACATCGGTTACAACCTTTGACCTTAAATTCCATTAAAAAAAAAACAACTTACCAGGAAGCTGCCAATTGGAATGTTTGTCACAGTTTGATCCTGTGAACCAACATCATGAAATGACAGTGCCTAATGAAAGGATAAAGTCAGTGCCATTTGCTATCATGGCACCATTTGCTGAGCAGGCCTATGACCCTGTTAAACATGACTGCCATTTTATTCTTCTGAGCTTATGTCCCCAGGACTGGAAATTACTGGAAAAGAATAACAGAACTAACTGTTCCCTACAGCCACGAGCAGAAGACAACATTGGGACAAACTGCAGCCTCATGTTACAATGCCCCAACAGTCCAGGGGCCACAAGACAGCAACCCCCGACCCTTGTTAAATCCAATTATAATCCAGTAAAAGCTCAAAGCCCCCACCCCTCAATGCTGGTGTATCTCCCCACACCATGACCCTGTCCTTTCTTAGAGAGTGAATAAAAACTTTACTCTCTGCACTTTCTTCTCTTTGTGAATTCTTTCACAGCCCGCATCACAGACCACCTTAACACCTAAGGCATAGGATGTCACTTCTACCCACCCTTTCAACTTCTTAGCATTTAGGAAAAAAATCTCAAAGAATAGCTATTATATAATTCAAAATGTGTTTTTGTAGGTATGTGCCACTAATGGAAATATAAAATATTGGCCTTGGAACAACATGGTGATCATGTTATTCAGTGGTTTTCTGATCTTATTTTTTCAAAAAATCAAACTGTTGTATTTTTTATTTTTAAAACAAAATTTACACAGAGGCCCAGTAGTTAAAATAAAAACATCTTTCTTGTAAAAGAGAAATAGAGACTCCATTTTTTTCTTCTTCTCTTGAACAGCTTTCCTTCTCCTCATCTACTTCTCACTACCACTGCATGAAATACCAGTGTAGTAACATGTGTTCAATATCTTTGTGTCATTAGACATAATTAAACTTAGTTGTATCCTTAAATTCTCAGGGTTGGTTATGGGAGTTCCAGGGCTATCAACTAATAATAGTTCATGTTAAATCTACTATGATTTTCAAAATTTCTTGGCTAACCATGGAAATTAGCAACTTAAATCATATTGCAGATAAATATGAGAATTAAAATGATCTGATGTCTTAATCAGTACAATTAATTAATTAGAAGAAAAAAACTTGCCCACATTATAAGTGACATTAACAGGTGTTTGAGCAGCCTGTGATGTCTGTAGGCTGAAACACTGTCTTGGAGGTGGGAATGCTCACATTAGGACAGTATATGATGCTTTCTGCATGGGACTCTTCAGAGCCCAATCACCCCTAGTCAGTTAAAAAAGGAAGAGTACAATTTCTACAGGTTCTGAATCAAATCTGCAAATTTCTGTACCTTAGCCTAACCCTCTGCCCCGGGCAGTAGACCAGTGATTATGGTCAGAAGATACTCTCTGGTGTGCCATAAATTCAGAAACCATGAAAAGCAGCCTGTGTTGGGGATACCACCTGGGTTATTTTTAGAAGACATGTCCACATCTAGCCCTTTATCTGAACATCAGCTGAAGAAATTAGTACTAGGGTGTCCACCTTCAAATTTCCTCTTTGCAGTTGAGTGCCATCTTCCACTGCTCATTGGTACTTCTGGCCTGTCTCAACAATCTGTCATCACTCATTAACATTCACACAGCCCAGAACTCAGTGGAGAGGGCCCAGTGCACACAGAGGACAAAACACCCATTGCCAGCAGAAATCAGGACAGATCCGGGCCCTGATATGCTGGCAAAGGACTCCTAAGAATGGTCAAGACTTGTAGCTTCCTCAGAATCAACCAGTAACATTACTGGATGATTCAGGAAAGACAGCTCTACTTGGTCTAACAGTAGGTAGGGAAATTCTATGGGATGATGTGCATTTCAAGTAAACCCTCTCACTCAGACATCCATACAATTTCTAACTGTTAGTGGTCATTCAGAGATTTCCCAAGTCTGTTCCTGTGAGTTGTCTTGGACGTTCCATCCAGATTCCCCACTTTCATTCCTCCTGGTCCTTTCTCCATTCTGCATTGAACTCTGGATTCAGAACTTTTGACTACCAGCCTGTTCTTGGTTCTCTGTACTTGGATTTATATGTAGTTTCTCCCATGGATCCTGGACATTGCTCTTTCCCCAAATCCTCATCCTTCACTAAGCATCAGTCCCATTCCCTGTCTACTGGTCACTTTGATCAAATCCTTCCTTCTCAAATTAAGCACTTTGGATTTTTAAAATGATATTTGTGTTCATGGTATTCACATGCATGAATTTGTTAAAATATTAATTAGAACAATTTTGGGGATAAAATTTTGGCAATATTTATAAAAATTTACAATCTTCACACATTCTTCACTTTAACTCAATTTCTACCTTGCTATCATGATCAACAATAGACTTTATTCCAGTAAGTCATGTTAAAAATATTTCAGTTCTGTAAGTCCTAGCAACAAATGGGAAACAAATTATGTGCCCAGTTGAGACTGTTAAATTAATTATGGCACATATATGCAATGGGAGCAGTTACAAAAGCGAAGTATGTCTGTATGTTTTGTCATAGGAAGCTCCTGCATTCATCTCAAATGATAAAGATATATGGCAGAATCTGGGTATCGCTACCTATTGTTTTCAAATTGCAATATATTTTTTATAATACATCTCTGTATAAGAAAGCCTAGACTTAGCTGTAAGATACTAGATTGTGTGACAATCTCTGAGAACGTGGCTGAATTATGAAGGAATATTATACAGGCAGAGTATGTGACCTGCCTATATTTCTTGAATGTTTGCACTAAGAATCTATGCAGCATCAGCTTTGTCCCTTCTGCATTGTTTCTCAAGTACTTTTAATTCATAATATTCAATTTTGCCAAAATGGCATATTCTGAGCCATATACTAGACCTCCACACACAAAAGAGCTGGAACTGGACAAAAATGTCAGCCCCTGGGCAAAGTCAACTCTCTGGGGTTAAGGGCAGCAAGATTCTTGGTAAATGACACTCACGGACACTGCCCAAATTGCATCCGATTATCATTTTCACCTTTCTTGTTTATGTGTGCTTTTAGCACTTTGGATTCTAGGTCCTTTTTTGTTTGTTTTTAAAGATTTTATTTCTTTTTAGAGAAAGGGGAAGAGAGAAAGAGAAGAGAAAACATCAATGTGTGGTTACCTTTCGTGTGCCCCCAACTGGAGACCTGGCCAGCAACCCAGGCATGTGTCCTGACTGGGAATCGAACTGGCGACCCTTTGGTTCGCAGGCCGGTGCTCAACTCAGCCACACCAACCAGGGCCCTTTTTTATTCCCAAGAAGCATTAAGGAGTAATGAGAAATTAATCAAAGAGACAGAAGGTAGGCCTAAGGCTGGAAGAATGGAATAGAGTGAGCTCTAGAATTGACACCAGAAGTCTAACCTCGGCTCTATCACATAACTGGACCTGTGAACTCAGGCACATTCCCAAGGTTAGCGACTCTTAGGCTCTTCATCTGAAGAGTGAGCATGATAAGCCCTGTCATAACTTACTGTTGGAAAGAGTGCAATGTACATAAAGCAGCTGGCACAGTTTGTGGCATACTTCAGGTCTTTCATGAATGGGTTATTACTGCAATGATTTTGACCACTGACCCCCATCACCCTCACCTAGGTGATTTTTTAAAAATCCCGTATGTCTGAGAGAACATGAAGTACTTACAGAGGATGGGATATCAGATCTACCAAAATACTGCTTAGCAAGTAAACCACAGAAAATATATACACTTTGAAGTTGCATTCTTTAATACTGGGTGAGGAAATTTATCCAGCTGATGCAACTCAAAATTCCTAGAATTTCTGATGAGAACAAATATTTTACCTTCCTATTTTTCTGTTCCATTCAAACCACCCTTATCAATTTTACACTCATCAAAATGATAAGCATTTCTTAGACTATGCCAAATTACACTGAAAATAACATTTAAAATACCCCGAAATGGAGTCATCTCTGGCTTTTCCAGAGGATAACAAATGCTAAGAAAGTGGTTTCTGGGTATCTCATCTCAGAAAAGTATGACCGTTGTCTCTCAAAAACTCCCTGAAGATAATGTACATAAAAGGCTGTTTGTAACGGCACAGAGACAAGACCACAGACCAACTTCCATTCCTGCCCCACTGGAGATCTCTAACCATGGCCTCAAAGTGTGAAGAACAATTTTCTCCTCCAGGTTTTCACATCTCAACTCTGCAATCCACCATCTGTAGGTTCGATCCCTGATCACCAAGCCCAGTCTCTTCTTGCCCTACATCTAGCTTAAAATGAACTCTCATTGAAGGAACCCCAGCTTTCCCAAACTCTCAACTTCCTTGCTCTAGGGAACTTATGCTTTACGGTTTCATATAAGACACCTCCACTCACATACTATCTCCTTATTTCACTTGCCCTGTAGACATTAGAAGATATCCCAATGTTATTACCATAGAATTGCCGATCCTTTACGTAAAAACTATCAGGACAGGTCCTAGGCCTTGTTTATCCTAGAAAGTCCAGGATTAATGTGGTGATTTCCAAACAGTAAAAAGTTCAATAAAGTATGGGGAATAAAAGAAACAGTGAGCACAGGATCTAATTTACTGAAATTTATTTCTAATACATACACAAGGAAGCAACTACAAGCATTTATCTTTAATTTCATAAAACGTGAGACATAGTATAAATAAATAAATAAATAAATAAATAAATATTCTTTGACTTGAGCTCTGTTTCTTGAACCCAAATATCTTAAAACTTATTTTGTTCACATTTCCAGTAAATGCCTATAGCAATGCAATGTATTCTTATTCCAGGTGACAACATGAGATGGATGGTTAGACCAGTTGTTTTAGTAATAAAAGCTCTTACACTGAAACCTCCATATAGCATTAAATGCATGACCAACATTCCATAAACTCAGTCATTTTAAAGTTAATTGTATACTAAAAAACCAATTAATTCGAATAATACGTTACCAAACAAAAGAACAGATTTTCGAGTTACACATATCAAAGAGAAACACAGGCATATACTGTGTTCCCCTTTCAGCATCATCACTGACTTAAATTTTATGAACATGACCTGCCTCTTTAAACAATGTGTGGGGAAACTATCCCTCGCTTCTACAGGCATAGCAAGAGCTGCCAGGCCTGGCCTTAGGGCTGGCAGTGGCCACGATAATCGATAATTGCAGTGGCAATTCTGGCCCGAGTTCTTTCTTGCTCTTCCTCAAACGCCTCCTCATACAGAGATGTGAAAGCACTTGGGTCGCTCCCATGAATCTTGGCCAGAAACTTCAGGACTTCCATCTTGGAGGTTTCAGCATGGGCTCTCGGGCCCCACAGGAATTCAAATTGAGCAGGATCACTGTTGGCCGCCTTCTGGTATATCAGGTATTCTTCCTCCATGAAATACTTGGTGATGAGACTCCTGGGATCTCCAAAGATGTAGTGCTGCTCCCCAGGATATAACCCCATCATACTCAGAATTTCCCAGATTTCCTTTTCAGTGGCACGGTTGCCCTTCACGAAGATGGCCCCCAGAAGAAGTATCAGGATGCCGGTCTTGGGCACGCCCTTTACACCATGCAGCATCCCATCATAGGTGAGGCCCAATTTGATGAAGATGGCATATCTGTGGCGGACAGGATCTACTTCCTTCACATCAAGGCCAAAGATTATCTCCATGCGTGCACGGGCTCTCAGAAGGATGTCAGTGAAGCGGTCTTCGTACTCTTCGCTGACATTTTTCAACATTTCTGCTTGGGTTACTGGCTCTTTCCTTTGATACTTGAGCAGGAGGAAATCCACCAACAAGGCCACCCTTTCATCTAGAGCATCTATACGCACATTCTGGAACTGCCTCTGAGGTGGGTCTGGAACTGCCTCTGAGGTGCTAGCCTCCTCTTGGCTACCAGACCCCTCCCCAGATTTGCTTGATGCGGTGGCTGTGGTGACAACTGAGGAGGACCAGAAACTCTGAGGACTCTCAGGAGTGCTGGGGATACCAGCATCAGGAGCCTCCTTCAAACTGCCAGGCACTGGAGGGCAGGAGGAGAGACAGGCCTTCTCCAGAGCCTCGAACAC
>PVJD01016392.1:0-21187 GCA_004026545.1 Mormoops blainvillei
GCCCAATGAGGTATTTAAAGTTTTTTGCTCAATACAAACATCTGTGTTTTTCTGCTGAAAAAACTGGCAAGCTATAAAACCCATTTAAAATCTTTTTTTTAAATACCATACAGCAACAATCCCTTAAGGCAGCAACTTTAGATGGTGCTTAAACAATGAATTTTTTCCCAACAATAACAGTTTTCTTTAAATTCATTTACAAAACCTCACCACACAGCATGAGGCATGATTTCCTGGTAAGCAACTATAAAGTAGAATTAACTATCCTCAAATGACTATGAAATGAAGTCAGCCATGTCGGATGGAGATGACCATAAATGCAGTTACCAACATGCTAATTTACATAGCCCCCCAACCATGTTTAATTGCCACATTAAAAATCCTAAATGCATTCCCTCAGATGACGGTCTGTGCTTTTATAACTCAGAACAGTGTCAACTAAATTAACTTGTTTTATTGGAATAGCACACTTGGTTTTTTAATTTACATTACTGGTAACATTCACCAGCTCTAGCCATTATGTCTACATATTTTTATTAGACAAATTAATGCAATTAACTCCGTCAAACTGGTTTTTACGAGGTGAGCAATGTGTTAAAATCAAACTCTCCTAGCCTTCGGCAACATGAGCCATGGTTAAGCGGGTACAGAAAAGCCAAGTGCTGTTGTCCATTTCTGTCTGGTACCTTTAACCACCTGGAACGCGTGCCTCTTGCCATGAACTGGGAAACTGAAGGTGAAAGTGGGCGCGAGCCAGCGTCGGAATTACTGCTGGATGACCCTGCATCGCCCCATCCCCGCCACCACACTCCCCGATCTCCACCAGCCACGGGACCCCAACCTTCCCCCTAGGGACATCCTGGTCCTCCGGACACGCCATGTCGCCTCTGGAAACCAACTCTACACTGGGCCATCACCCACTTATCTTGTACATTCCAGTGCAAAATCATTTGGCTTATTTTTGCTTCACCCACTGGGAGTCTCCCTCTCTGCAATGAATGACTCGACTGGAGAATCCCGCTCAGATGTGGCTTCCGTCCTGGACGACACGTGACCTTCCTGCACCTGCACCACAGCTTCAGATGCATCACCAGCTACCGTCTACCCCGCTGTCGCTCAAAGGCCGGGAGACCGCCCGAAGTTAAAGATAAATCATTTACTCCGCCACTTACTGAGGTAACTCCCAAGCCTTAGGAAAGTATCTCGTAGCATTAGAAACTCTGTAGAACAATCTTCCACAGGTGGCAGGGCACGAGAAAAGGGGGTGATCCTGACCCACAGGGGAAAATCACGAAGCAGAAAACCCGCTCGGTTTCCTCCCTAACAATACCCTTCAGTTACTGTAACGCCCAAGCTCAGTCAGGAGTTAGAAACCAAGAAGCACCTACATCAGGCCTCGAAGTGGCCATGACACAGACCGACAGACTCCAATATACACAGTTACCCGGAAAGGCTCAGGAAGCCGATTCGCTGGATTAAGCGAACTGAGGGACGCATGAAATTTCCATGGTTTTCCCACTGGAAGTCAAGTCTTCCTGCAGCCGCTGGAAATGACCAGCTCCAACTGGGGAAGGAAGGAGCATGAAAGCTCTGTGCTAAGACGGGTGAGGACAGAAACCACGACACTGAAGCAAGGGGGTGCTGTGACTCAGTCACCCGTGATTCTGGCTGTCAACTCTGAACACATTGTGTTTTGGTCTTTTTTCTGGGTGTAGCTTGGCCCCCTAACCCCATTTCAGTGGCATTCTTTTCTCCAGGCCTCGCGAGAAGCCTGGAAGCTAAGCTAGAAAGCTAAGGTCACTTCCCGCACATGCTGACGGCGAGCCCTGGGCACAAGATTGTGCCGAGCAGATGGGGTCCGAGTTAGCTCGGGGAGGCAGGGGCCTGGCTGGCTGCGGCTGCCTCGGCCACTTGTCTTGAAAAATGAATCCGAGAGAAACCTGATTTTTCTGCAGCGCAGATCCCAAGGTCGACCCCTACATTCACAAATACCAAAGGCGAGGGCCTGTCACCCACTGTGTGCAAACTGTGGCAGGGACAACGCGGTCCCGGGGCCAGCAGGTGTGAGGGGTCGCTATGTTCTCTGGGTCCCTAAAGCAAGGCAGAAACTGTCCTCTCCTGACTGGTCGCCTCCTGCAATGAGCGGCAACCCTTCCCCAAGAGAAACATGCTCACTAGATGCAGCAAGAACCACAGTTTCATTGTATTTGAACTATTGTGCATTTTCATCTCTGTTCTTAAGCTCGTGCTTATTCTCACTGATAAACAGCACCAGAAGTATTTATTAAATGAGTGAACAGGAGGATAAAAATGAAAAAGAAAGAGAGAGGTAGGCTAGAAAGAATGAAAAAAAGATGGAAATCTAGAATTTTTTAAAAGATTTATGGGGCAAATATTTTCCAGGAGTTAGAATTCTTTGGTATCATTACAACGACTTTAACAAATAATAATGTATTTGAATTTCTTCTGTACTGAATTTCCTGAATGAGAAAAACATTTGTTCACAATTTGTATCCTCTTGAAACTTACATTCTAGTATACCCCGTAATTTTATTTAAATGTTTTCAGGTTAGGATTATAATTTTGTCATAAACTTAATTACTCATCTAAAGTCAAGGAAAAAGCCTCCATAATGCATGAAGCTCAGATCGAATGCAGACGACAGCGACATAATGCAGATGCAGACACTGCTCCCTTTTATTACGTGCAAATTACAAAGGTGTGACAGGGCACTTGCGACAATACTGTAAAGCAGCAGTTCTCGTGGTCTGGTCCAAAGGCCTCTGAGGGCAGAGAACCTTTCAGGGGGTCCACAAGGTGCCCCTTTCCCAAGTGTGCAGGTGAGTGAGGGCAGGTTTCCTTCCCGCACTTCGGCCGAAGCAGCACAGCACAACGGGGTGAACGCAAAAGCGAGTGCGGGAGTCTGGCTGTTTCTCTTCAGCCAAATATGAAAGAAGCTCACGGAAAGGTAAGACAGCGCCGCTCTTCTTCCTAAATACTTCTGTTTGGGGAATGTAATTATTTTTCACAAAAATATTTATATTAATAGGTAATGGCTTTTTCCCTATTTTAAATGAATTAATATATATTTTTAATTCTCTCAATTTTAATTTCTAATATGCTAACTATTGGAAAAACTAACCCACATAAACAACGGTTCTTTGGGGTCTCCGTTTTTAGGGTTTTAATAAAGTATAAACAAATCAGCAAAATCTTGTATTGCTGCCAGAATTCCTTTTAGTAAACAACAAACTAAATTTAAATATAACTAGCTTTCTACATGTATAAAATACTAGACAGGCTTTTAAAGCGCTGTAGTAGAAAGAACAAGGCACTGAATACATGGGTTTAAATACCAGTTTCCTAACTAACTGGCTGTGTGGACATCTGGTCCCTGCCACTCTCATAGTGACACGACAAACTCAACAGTTAGCCTACCAAAACCAAACCACGGCATGTGGTCAGCATTCTTGGACATTTAATTACCCAAGATTACACAGAGTGAGTTTTAAATAATTACATACATTAACTAATTCAATTATCTGGCGTATAGTACGAGGTCTGTCTGGAAAAAGTCCAGCCATTGTTAATATAATGAGAATGGTTTACATGACATCGACGTAACCTGGCAGCCAAGGAGAGTGGACTGGAACACACATGTGTGAACAATGACAACTTCACTGTACTAGTCAGTGGGGGCGGTAAATGCTGTTGAGTGAGCATGTGTACTGTGTGGCCATCACATTCAAAATGACTGAGTGAGTAGAGCAACAAATCTGCATCAAATTTTGCATTAAGCCTGAACATTCCTCCGTGGAAGCCATTCAGATGATTCAGAAGGCTGCAGCTATAGGCAACTAGTGATTGGCAGCTTCATCACGACAACGCACCTGCTCATGCATCACATCTCATGCGGAGTGTTTTTTGGGTGAAACATCTAATCTCCCAAGTAACTCAGCCCCCTTACAGCCTGTATTTGGCACCCCATGGCTTCTCGCTTTTCCCAAAACTAAAATCACCTTTGAAAGGGAAGAGATTTCAGATTGTCGAAGAGATTCGGGAGAAGACAGCAGTGCAGCTGATGGTGATTGGGAGAACTGTGTGAGGTCCCAAGGTGCCTACTTTGAAGGGGACTGAGGCATCATTATCCTGTGTACAATGTTTCTCGCATCTTCTTTAACAAATGTCTCTATTTTTCATATTACATGGTCGGGCACCTTCTGGACAGGCTTCATACTTCACGGCCAACTCACTGTTAAGAGCCGCGTAGCACCTTCTACGGCAGTCGTCACAGCATTACTGAGAACGGCTGAAGCCACCATACAGTTGGTCCTGAAGTGTCCATCTCACTTTATGGAGTCTCAACAAAACGTGTACTTGTTCAAATGCCCAGGCAGATCTTGGTGTTGCTTCGGGTTACTCACAGCCGTCAGTGAAGAAGGGCTCCCCTGAGGGGGGTAGACACCCATCTCTGAGAGAGGAGACCAATCTATCACACCCTGTGCATGAGGCATCCCAAACCAAGGCGACACCTCTCGCCGTCTGATTTTTACAGAAAGTCTTGTTGAACAAAGTGAGGGTCTGAGAAAGGTACTCCAAGGCAAAAGCCTTCATTTTTTCTCCTCCCGTAATCCCCAAAGAATTTTCTAAAATTCTGCAATTACATTTTTCAGTAGACATCTAAAATTTCCATCACAAGCTTAAATGGTTGCAAAGGATGTCACTTTCCACATACTGTAAACATTCTCACTCTAAGATGAAACTGCTACATCTCTCTCTACAGTGTACCAAAGGGATCTAAAGCCACAGCAATCTGATAGACGCCATCATCCATTTTTAAACACATTATTTAGGAATAAGAAATTTTACATGGTTCACATTTTTTGTGGGAGCTCATTTATATTCACTTCCACACAGAATTTTACCTTAATGTAACACATTTTTTTTATTTCTAAAAGTTTTTACTGATTATCCCTCCATACTTCTCTGCAATAAAAATATTTGTCTTCAAATGTTACAACTGAACTTTGATACTTCCTAAGATTGTAAAACTCGAACTAAAAATATATATTATGGCAGAAATACATTTCTTAATGAAATGGATGAGGCTAGTGCTTTTTTTTTCTTTTAAAAAATTTTCATAGGCCTCTGAATATTACTTATTGCTAGCATAAGACCAAGCTCCACTTTAATTTTTCTCTTCTTTCTTTTCTCTTTTTATGAAAGAATTAAAAAACTCTGATCAATTAAGTAAGTGGATGAGAAGGGAAAGAGTTTTGTTATGGCAATGCTACTCAATTCTTCAAGATCACATAGTAATACATCAAATATTTTAAATAATCTATCAGCTGATAAATTAATTTCACCTTCCTACATACATCATGAAAACAAAGAATTGGAAACCACCTGACTTACAAAGGGATTTGTTACCTAAATACTAGGTAACAAATTCTTTTTTAAAGTCAGTCCCGGTATTTCTAACTGATCCTCTGCTTAACGTAACAGATATTCCCAGCCCAGGGAGGCGCCACGAGCCTGGGAATGAGTGTGGGGTCCGCCAGCACTTCTTCCTGCAATGTGAGAGAAGGACGACTGTGAAAGTGGAGATCGAAAAGGAAAGCCTGCTGGAGAGATGCTTTCTCAGGTGGACCAATTTTAGGAAAGACTGGAAATTGAGGACTTAGAAGTTGAATTCTTCAAAATCAACCATGAGTACTTTGCAAAGTGATCGTGTACCAAGACATCAAACTGAAGGAGCACTCTAACCTTTCATGGCTCTTAGTATCTTAAACTCTCTGTTTACCTCTGGTCACACACACACACACACACACACACACACACACAGAGCAACCAAAGCCCGAGAAGCAACAGAAGGCAACCATAGGAAGATCACCTCTGTATTTATTATAAAACTACGGATGACGGCATAAGCATCACAACAATAAATAGGCTCAAAGTACTTCCCCACACTATGGTCCTCAGAACAGCAACTGAAGTATCAGCTGTGACCTTGTGAGACATGCAACATTGGGGCCCCATCCCAAGCCTACTAAATCAGAAGAAGGTCTAACAAAATCCCCAGGAGAATGATACGCAGATAAGCATAGAACAACAGATCTACGAAGGCGAGAAAAATTTTTGGAAATTTAATGTGATGAAAGCATCTCTTGTGAAGAATCAACGCTTCTTCCTTTCTGACCCTAAGATGCGGGCAGCCGCAGGTCTCCGTTTTAGTCCATTGCGCTAGCACTGGCCAGCTCATCGGGCTCGAACTATAAAACCTACTGGGAACCCATTTCTCCCTCCTTGCCTTGGACCACCTCGGTGTCCTTCCTCCCCTCAATTTGGTCTCTCCACACTTTCATGTAACAAATCTGACCACGCCGCTCCCATATTTAAAAACCTTTCAATGTGCCTCCGGCTTCAAAACAAAATATTTACAAGTATGTGAGGACGTGGCAACCTGGCCCATTTACCCTCCTTGTCTCATCTCAGAGCCGCAGTCCACTTTCTGCTGTAATTATTCTTTTGGCTCCCCGCAGCCTGAGCGGTCCCTCCCCGGGACACCTTGCCCTCTTCGTCGTCTGTTGGGTCTTCCCTGTCGTTCCAGGCCAACTCGGGCATCTGCTCCTGCAGGAAGCTTTCAGAGCACACACACAGGGGCGAGGTTCCTTTCCTTACATTCTCACAGAACCTATCATTTTATACTCAAATAATCTGTCTCCCTAAACAGACAATAAAATTTACGTCAGAAAGCAGGCGATGACTACTGAGTCAAACTGAGTAAAATAAAATTTAATTCTGAGCCACAAGAATTATAACAGCTCTTACAATTAGCATATTTGTTTCTTCCCTGCTCTTATACTTCTGGTGCTTTTATGTCATAGTTTTCATGTTTTCATTGTATTTTTTATTTTGTTAATAATCTACCTCAATTCCACTTTTGCAAATAGGCAGGGTGTAAGTGTATAAACAGAACATGGCTACGTAACTTTGGTGAAATTACATAATGTGTCTGAGTCACAGTTTCTTCATATTAATGAAACCATAAGGCAAGATCATGCCAGGGAAGTAGTATCAAATTAGAGATGCATGTGAAATATTTTGTATAAACTTATAAACATTTTATACAAAGTGATTATTTCTTTTTATTAAAGTCCTATCCAATATAGAAAAATTCCCGTGGTTAGGACTGTCAACCAGCAGGCAATGCCTTCAGAAATAAGGGAAACTTAAGTGAGAAGGTCCTAACCTTTCTACTGCTGAACTGTTGCCTTGTAACTCGGAATAACATTAGGACCCTGGAGTGGCCTTCGCACAATTTTCCATTTTCGCAGTTTCCTGTACTTCAAGAAGGATGTAGAAGAGGAAGCGATTATTTGAAATTGTTCAGCTTCTGAAACACAGTCTGGTGTCACGAGTATCTTATTTATTGAAAATCCTTTCCCGCTTATCCTTTTCAACAGCCCCGCACCGCAGCGCTCTGTCTCGCCCGCCTGTGACAGGTGTCATTACTAATCCCGCACCCCAGCTCGTTTCACTGGGCGCCGGCGCCGCTACAGGAGGTCCTACCGGGCGGCAGCCGGCACTGACGCGCACGAGGAATGCCACCGCAAGCGCACAGAGGACTATAAATAAGGCGAAGAGAATTAAAATGTCATTGGTTGTGAAGGATGCATCTTAACAGAAGTCAGAGAAACTCAGTAAATAGCCAGTTTGCTGGAGGATGAAAAGAGGGAACAGTCAGCCGCTGGTCTAAGGCCACAACTAATCAACGCGCGGAACCAGTACACCCGGCACCCACGTGGTGGGTTTTCCTGCCATTCCTCCCTGGGAAGAAACCAGGTTCCTGGGCAAGGCGGCAGTTCCAGGGTGGGGCAGGGAGGGTGCCCTGCGACTGGGGATCTGGTTGTCCCAGGAAATAAGGGAATGCTCCGGGACGAGGCATGTCGTAAGTGCTCAGGACAGCCACTGGCCGGGGAGGGGCGGAGCAGGAGGATCACAACAGAAAGCAGTTGGGGACAAGGGAAGGCGCACAGAGCAGAAAGCTGAGAGCCACCCGGGACACGTCAGGTTGCTGCGGACAGGGGAGTGCCACCACCCTGCAATGAGCACAGTAAGTAAAGCCTTGTTCAGGCCAGAATTGCCAACGGCAGCTGCTAGACCAAGAGGAGGACTTTCCCTCAGGAGCAGAACCTGTCCACGGTCCCACAGCATCTCCCCATGACTGCTCACCTGCAACAGCTGGAGACCGTGGTCCGCTCCTTGACCAGGTGCACACAGCGCTTCCAGATGAGCACGCGCGAGAGAGAAAAGCCTTTCCAACAGTCTCAATCTCGAACACCAGACAACCCACATGTTAAAAGTACTGAATATGCCATGCAGAAAAGGCTGGCTTTATTGGATCAGAAAGAGTGTTGGGGAACAACAAGATCCCCCACATATGGATGAAGTGAAGCTATGTCATTCTGTGGGCGCCCCGCACCCAGCCCCCCTTCTCCATCACTTCAACTTGCTTTGGGGACATTATCTCCTTCATTGTGCCGCCCCGGACCGAGCAGAAACCCAAACACATGCTCATCTCCGACCCTGGAAACCAAAGACTTCCCCTGGAGGCTGCTTCCAGCGACTTTCTGCTTGCCCCCTACTCCAGGTTGGGGCGCACCTGAGCCAAGCGTCGCCGTGGGTCACAGTCTCGCAGGAGTCTGCGCAGGCGCCAAAGAGGCGGTCAGACCTGACTCCGGTCCACAGCGGGACCTGGGCGTTTTTGCTGAGTGTTCCCGCTGCCTTCAGATCCGCCTGGCTCTTCCCGGGCCCCGGCACAGCTCTAAAGCCCCGCTTCGGCCCTGGGAGCGCCGCCCACCCCGCGGCCGCGGATACGCGCCTTTCCTGCTTTGCAGCCAGAGCCTGTTTTCTACACTAGCAACAGCAAAGGTAATAAAGGTATGGAATAAAATATAAAGACAAAACGTGTGGAATAAAATACAGAGACATAAGGGCATCAAGTTACGCAACTGTTTTCAGCATTTCTTTAGTTGGCAGTTATTCTTTTCCGCTGCTTTGGTGCATCGGGAAAGGGCTGGCGGAAGAACGCGAAGCTCGGGAACCCAGTCCGGGCCGCGGGTCAGCCGCTGTGTGAACTCACCCTGCTGTTTGACTTTTCGTTTCCCTCACCTGTAAAGGAGGTGGTTTTAACTGCAGGTTTTTCTTCACTCATAAAATATTATGTTTTGCAGAAAGGAGATTCTTAAGACTATATACCAGTAATATACACCTTCTTTCAAGAAATAAACGCATGTGATTATTTAATTTAGTATTTCCCATTCTTTTTTAATATTGTTTTTCATACAAAACAGATGGTATGGTAGTTTCCAACATGAGAAATAAACAGAAATCAAATACCTACAGACTGCTTCTGTAAGAGATGACACCCCTGTCTCAGAAGATTTATCCCTAACGAATAAAAAAAGCTTGAAATATTATTACTCAGTAAATATATTATAAGATCCGCAAGCAAGGCCATGCATCTTCTATAGATTTTTACATTTTCTAATATAACATTCTTCTGAAATATGCTTTCCTTCATGGTTTCCAATGTTGTATAAGCACCAGCCTTACAAAAATGTTTCAAGTTCAAGAGAATAAATAATTCCTTTTAAAACTCACTGATGAGTTTGATAGGCCTGTTTTGCTAAATATGCATAAAGGGGATTGGTGCACTTACTGAGGAATATGTCCATACAGTATGAGGGGTTTAATTTTCCTACAAGATCTAAAATTACCAGTGTCAAAGTCAGCCAAAATTTTTTAAACTGGCATTAACAATAAATTGACGAAAATCTAATTAACCTATGGGAGTTCACACCATGAGATCAGAAAGAGTTTAAATACTGAAACCAAGGCAGCCACAGAAGAATACTACTTTGAATTCTTCAAAAATTAAAAACTAAAGCCATCCTCAAAAAGCCATTCGAACCAAGACTAATAATCATTAAGTCATATCTCTAAGAATAATGATTTGATATTCACATTAACCAAGCATTCACTATAAAATGCTAGGAAAAATAAATAAAATGCTATGAGAATTCGTTCCCCTTGAAAGTGATCTCCCGAGGCCTAAGCTGGAATACACTGTCGGCTAGCAGCTCTCACACAGAAAACGCCATCTATCACGTAGGCCAGTTTGCTAAATTCTGGGGGAGCAAAGAGGCACGATCTGGGTTCCTGGCCACGGGGCACGCAGAACCCCGGAACCTGCTCACAAAAACATGGTACGTGCAGGAAGAGAGCTGGTATCGAGGGCGGTCTGCCAAAGAAGCAACAAATTCTGTATGGGGGCAGAGAAACGGCTACAGAGAGAAGGTGGCATATTAAACCTTTATAAAAATATCAAAAATAAGAATACTGAAACTCTTATCTAGAAGTTCACAGTCATACCTGAGTTTAAACCACTACTGGACATGCGGAACGGAGCAGTGTCCTGGAATCTTGCCCTGGGCCTGTCAATCACTGGTTGTGATGTTGGGCTTCAAATTCCTAATCGATAAATAGACTTGCCGAGCCCTGTTTTAAAGTTTAAACTCTTTAATTTCCCCTCTGGTTCTAGCACAAATCCATATTTTACATCAAATTACAGAAGTTCCTATCTGGCGTCTTCACTTAGCAAATATTTCTAGATGACCCACTATGTGCCCGGCACTGGTCTGGGCACACAGGATGTATTCATGAACAAGAGAGGCCAAAATCTCAGGGAAATTATACCGAAAATACCTACTGAAAAACTCTTAGGATGCTTTGTTTTCTCCCTGTCCAAACACCATTTTCCTGTGAGGTTTACGTGTGTTTTGAACCAACTTAGGACTTTGGGAGCCATCTCTTCCTCCTCGTCTAAACCATTACATAGTTTCTTGGGAGCTCGGATGTAGCCAAGTCAGTTTTATTTAAAGGTAAATAAAATCTTTCCATGACAAGAAAATATAAACACAGGAACCTAAAATCTCACTTCTTCTCAGGGAGTCCACTTCCATGTCTAGTGTTTCTTTTGAGGCTTGTTTTAGAACACAAGGTTTTTACCTGAGAGTCACCTATTGTCACCTTTCAAAAACGGACTTCTTACCCAAGGAACAATCCTGAGACACCTGCCATTTCAGGCAGCCTGGGGGCGCAGAGTCACTCGGAGTGTCTCGGAAGACGGGACTGGGGGCTCAGAGGCGCAGCAAGGAAGGGCGGGAGCTCTGCTCTCCGGCGCACGGCGCTGGAGGGGCCGCAGCGCAGCTCAGGCGTCCGGGCCTGGGCTCCTCTCCTTCGCTCCCTGGCCGCGTCTCTGCCCGCCCTGTCCCGCTGCCTCGTGGGCAGTCTGCGTCACGTTGCCGCCGCCGCCGGGGCCCCGCTGCCTGCCCTCCCACAAAGTCTGCACCCTATGGCCTCAATTCCACCAACCGCATCCTCTGCTCCGGGGAGGAGGGCGTTCTGCTGTGGTCACCTCCCCATCCAGCACGCCCCCATGGGGCAGTTCTCACACCCAGCCCATGGCATGGCAGGTGCTCCAAGTTCCCCCGGAAAGATGCACCCTGACCGTGGGCACCTTTGGGTGCAAAAAGATGCTGTCTCACAGGGAGACAGTGTGTACAGAGACCGACCTCACAGGGCACAGCCCCTATGTTAGGCCATGTCTTTAAATGCACAGAGGGTAAGTATCCATGACATATTCTAGAAATTTAAAACTCGAAATAGTGTGAAGAAGTGGGTGTGTGTGTGTGTTTTAGCATCAATAGGTTCAGCTTGGGAAACTACTTTTTAAAGCAAAAAGAAAACAGAAAGCCATGCAAACAAAATGCGTTGTAAAATCCCTGTTCAAAGCTGGGCAATCAGCATCAAACATGTGTCTTCAATTCCATCGAGTCCACGTAAGTGAGAGTCCCCCCGCCGTGCAACTCGGAGCGATCAATGGCCGGCCACAATTCCGGCGGAGCAAGCCACCCCCACCCCGCGAGCATCTTCCAAAGCCTCAGCCCCCCGCCCCGATTTTCCCGGGAGGGGCAGCCGCACCACACCATGGCCACCCGAGGGTTTTACCCTGGACCCGCGGTAAAAGCAGCCGGCAACTGCAAACACAACACAACAAAGAGAATGCGGGTATGCAACTGGCTGCATGGTGCACCCTTCCATGAAACACTGGAGCCTCAAGAAAGAAAAGGGCGCCCGTTGCTGGTTCTCTCCCTTTCTGGTGGCAGGCAGGAGGAAGCATGTCTGAGAGGTGAGGCAAGTGGCCTCAGAAAGAATCGGAGGCCCAGGAACGCAGAGAAGGGACGTGGAAGTGGGACGTGGGCGACAGGGTCAAGGCCGCGATCAAACCTCACCGATGCCTGCCCCAGCTCTGGTTCTTCCCCTCTGTCTGGCCCAAGAGTTTCTTGAACAGGACATCACCCCCCCGGACTCCTGGGCCTCCATCGGCAGAGCTAGGTAGACCCCAGGAGCAGCGGACAGGGCCAGTCCTCCCCCGCATCTGCACCACGCAGCCAGGTGCGGGAACCGAGAAGCCCTTCCTGCAGCAACATTCACAGTCTTACCGTGCTTACCGTCCTAAAAATTATCAGAACGAATCTTAGCAGTCCTGTGTTCCCCCTTTTCAATCAGCTCTCAACAAGCCCAAGGACCCCACCCAGCTCGTCTCCAGCTCCCACACAGCTCTGGGGGTAGTGAGGCAGCCCCGGCGTCACCAGGGAGCCCGTCCCTCATCTCGGCTTGGTTCCTTCCATGCTTGTAACTATCTGGTGCACTGCAAATTCTATTCATCTATGTTTCTCCCATTAAAACATAAGCTCCGTGAGAGTGGAGATTTCTGTCTCTTCTATTAACTGACGCACCCCCAGCACATCCAGAGCACTCGACCAGTATCTGTTCAGGGATTTGAAGAAATAAACAAAAGAACTGTTTAAAAACAACAACAACAACAAAAAAAGAAATAGGCAGAGGCGAGTGAAAGGTTGTTTTTTCTAGATTTGATAGGTTTTAGTCTTTTGGGAGTAAGGGAGGGCTTGGATTCATAATATTTGAAATTAATATATTCAATACATACACTAACGAAAACTACGTCTAGCAACACTGGAACATCTCTTAAACAGCTATTTGGCCTCTTTCAATTTCTATAATAACTTTTCACACAAAATATACATTTATTTTAAAGTCAAAAATAATTTTCAAAAAGTAATTGCTTTCCAAATTATTACCACAATGGTTTCCATTGTTCACAAAATAGCTTTCAGAACCAAATACACGTAATCATTTTAATGAGCATGTTCTCTATCTTTTGTAGCTTATTTTAAAGCTCTAAAAAATTCAGTCATTCTTTTGAAGTGTTAAAAAGGTGTAAACATTCACTGCGTTTTCCTAAATGATTTGAAAATATATGTCCCTATGAAAATTTGTGCACAAATGTTTATATCAATGTTATTCATAATTGTCAAAACTTGGAAGCAACCAAGACGCCCTTCAGAAGGTGAGGAGATAAATAAACTGTGGTCCACCCAGGCAATGGAATGTTCTTTGGTGCTAAGAAGAAATGCGCTATGATCCATGAAAAGACACGGAGGAACCTTACACACATACACTGAGTGAAAGGAGCCCGTCCGCAAAGGCTGCATACTGCGTGACTCCAGCTCTACGCCATCCTGGAAAAGGCAGAGAGGAGGTCAGAGATCATATGCCTCCCAAAGAGTGGTTGTTAAGTGACCATCTCTTAAATTTAACTGAAAATCTAAGTCAGGGAAAGGAAAACAACACATTTTCTGTGAAAAGGAAAAACTGCAGGAGATGGTCAGAAAAGTCACACCCAGGGAAGACTGGGGCATGGCTTTGGGGAGAGCAGGCTGGCACCCCTGCCCTGTGGCATTGTTTTGAGAAGATCATGAGGTGATGTTTGGAAGAGCTCTTGGCAAATGGCAAGTAGTAAAAACCTTAACATTGAGGAAAGCACTGAGGACAGGAGAGAGCTGCCTTTCGCAACTTCGAAGTACTGGGCAGCGGAGGCAGCGATGCAGCGAGGGCCCCCTGAGTGCTGCTCGGGGGGAGATTTTAATCTGTCTACCCTTGACCACTTTCTTTATGAGCCCTGCGAATGCTGACAGTCCTCACTCACGACAAATTGGCTAGTGAAGATTATGAACTAAAGGAAAATATTTTTGAAGATAGGAGCTGATGGTGGAATGAATTCTAAGGCCAAAAGGAAAAAAAAAACAAGCTAAGACTGGATTCCACGTACTTTGTACCGAATTAATTTCTCCTCTGCCGACTAAGGTGGAGAAACTCACCTGCCCCCTTACACATGAACAGAAAACCTGGGGATCCATCAGGGATTGAAATGAACCCATTTTTAAGTTAAGGAACTCACATAAGAGAAGAATGACTTATGCTTTTAAAAAATACTGTTTTGAATCAAATTATAGTTTTTAAAAAGTGCTCCCCCCACCCCGCCTTTATTAGTATTTTTTTTTTTTTTTTGATAGAGATGAGAAGGGAGAGAGAGAAGGAGAGAAACATCCATGTGTGGTTGCCTCTTGAGAGCCCCCTCCTGGGGACCTGGCCCACAACCCAGGCATGTGCCCTGACTGGGAATCGAACCAGCGACCCTTTGGTTCGTAGGCCGGCACTCAATCCACTGAGCCACACCAGCCAGGGCCCCCCAGTTTCTTTAATTATGAAGGAAAATATGCCAAACACCTCTTTCTGATGCCAGCCTCACTCCACCTCTTCCTGCTGTAGTCTTCAGTAAAGGTCCCATTCCTGAAAAACGCCAAAGCCTTATCAGTCTCTACCAATTCCATAACCAGCAACTCCAAGCAGAAACTGGAGCTTTAAAAATCGCTCGCATGCTAGAATCTGACAGAGTCCTAAGAGCCTATAAATGAATATTGAATAATGCAAATTGGTAACCTGTTGACGACGCACTTGCAAAAATCAAGGGAATACTCGTGTAATAAATTCACATCTGACCTTTTTAACCTTTGCAGTATTGATCATTCTGAAGTTGATAGGTTCCTGGACTAGGCTGATGACAGAAAAAGAAATGGAGAGGAAAACGTGGCACCCTAGGAGAAGGACTAAGGCAAAGCTGCAGGGCCCGGAGGCGGAAGCTGGTTCTCAGACAGAGAAAAATAACAGGTCTTAACTTTCCAAGATGAGCTTCTCCACCCCACACTGTGGTCCACGTACGGAACCGTCTGCTCATCCCACGCGGCCCACGCCATCAGGCTCTGTGCAGTGTTCACAGTATCAAGTAAGGCAAGAGAAAGCCATCCATCTAGCCCCTATCAACTGAAAACCAGAGGACAGCCGCATCCTGAGAGTCAGACAAGGCAAGACGTAAGTGAATGGCTTCGGTCATAAATCAGGAGCTAACGTGGGCGGAACACGAGTCTGAGCTTTAACGGTATCCTCTCCCGGCCTGGCAACCCAAGCGAGAAAACGAGGCAGCGGGGTTATCACCGGTGTTGGCACTGCAGGCAGCATCTGTTATTAGCTGGAGCTATCACTGAGGCTAGACTTTTTTCAGAGGAAAAAACATATGAAACTTTCACAGCAGATATCCAAAGATTATATCGTGATGTATCAAGAAGACTCGGCTATTTTTGGTTCACGCTTAAAATTCCTCTCTGGGTTTTGCCTCTTCCCTGGCAGAGGTCACCGGAGTATTGGGAGGTGCTGAGCAAGGGTTCCTCCCCAGCGAGTAGCTCAGCAGACGCCCCGGGATGGAAACAACAGACTGACGTCCTCTCTGCACACGAGACACGCCTCCGCCAAGCGTCGGAGGAAACTGGCAGGTAGAGAGGGGGCTGCTAGAGAGACTACAGGCCGATCAAAGGACAAAACCTGCTGAAGAAAAGCATCAAAACCCATCTTGTGGGACGGTGAGGTGTCTGCGCCCAAGAAGTGGTTCTCATCCCACTAGCTTCGGGGCTGCTCCCTCGGCCTGGCTCTCGCCTGGCTCCTTCAGAAAATCCAGGGCCTGCGAAGGTGCAGTCCGGACAGCCAGCCCGTCGATGCTGATGCAGGTGGATACAACCCTGGCCTGCCAGTCGGGCCCGGCAAGCCTGCGCACACATCTCCACATCTGGTAAAAGCGGCACCTGCTGCACTATGAGGTCCCCTTGAAACTCAGTTTCCATGAGACTGTGAAGGCGGGCAAGACAAAATAACAGCCGCAGCCGCCGCCGCCGCCATGCGATGGGCTTGAGAACCTCTGTGAGCTGAGGAGCCTTACAGAGTCAAGCTTGAGAAATCGGGCTCTGGGTTAACGATGGCCTGGGTTCAAATCCTGTACCACGGCCTGGGCCTTGAGAAAATGACGCATGTTCTCTAGGCCCCAACCTTTGAGGGTATTAATACTCAGCTCACCGAGAATCGATGAGGAGTGACTAATTTTTGTTAAACTCTTACCTAAGATTACAAAAAATGAAGAGTCATGGTAAGGAAAAAAAGGACAAATCCATCATATGTTTAGTTAAAAACACAAATGATGAATACACAAAAAAATTATCATCTTATTACTTTAAAGTAGTATATGGCCAATAAGCACATGAAAAAAATACTCAGCATCGTTAGCCATCAGGTAAATGCAAATCAAAATCACAATGAGATGCCACTTGAGTCCCACTAGGACGACTATAATCAAAAGGACATTTTACATATTGATGAGTCTGTGGAGAAACTGAAACCTCCCCACGGTGATGGTGAAAATGTGAAACGGTGCAGCCACTTTGGACAAACAGTTTGGCATTTGCTCAAATGCTTAAATATAATCCAGCAATTTACTCCTAGCTGTATATGCAAGATAACTAAAAACAGCTATTTAAACAAAAATTTGTGCATGAATGTTCATAGCAACATTATTCAAAACAGCCAATAGATGGAAACAATCTGAATCAACTGATGAGTAGATAAAGAAAATGCAATAGATACAAGCAATGGAATATTATTCAGCCATAAAAAGGAATAAAATACTGATACATGCTACAACAGGACAGACCTTGAAAATTTTGTACTAAGCAAAAAAAGCCAGATACACAGGACCACATATTGTTTCAATACATTTATATGAAATATGCAGAATTAGTGGTGGCTAGGGGCTGAAAGGTGAATCATATGGTATTGATGAAATCTCAGTAAAGCTAATTTTAAATATACATATCTATGGGTATAAAATAAGAAGGGAAACACCCCTCTCTGGTAGAACCATGAGGCCCTGCATGCCCGGCACTCCATCCCACAGTGAGCGGCCACACCCCTGTTCATGGCACTGAGCAGGGCTCAGGGCTGCCACATCTGGGAGGTAGCCAGGCCCACTCTTGCCACAGAAACTGCTGGTTTCTTCTTCCGTGCTTCCTAAAGCCACTTAGTCAACGGTGTTCTCACCTCTGCGTGTGCCCCCACTTTATCCAGTAAATCCTTCTTTTTTGCTTAGACAACCTCTCAGTTTCAGTTGCTTGCGGTCACAAAATTCTATGTGATACACACTCAAAACTGCTCCAATCCTTTCAACTTTGCAAGCAATTCGGTAGAAATTCTAACACATTGTTTCATATACACAGTCACATATCCACACATATAAATACATTTTAATAGATGATGCTGCATGTGATATGACTATACCATGATGAATTTTATCATCTTCCATGGATAGTTGTTTCATTTGTCCATTTTTCTTTTAAGGGGAGCAGGGAGCATCCATCAAAAACATGTCATGTTGACAAAGAACAAACACTGACTAGGCTTAATGGTTGAAAAATATTTTTACATACCATATATGAGAAGCTGAAAAATAATTTCTAATTTTTATTTACAGTTTAGTTTGGCAGATAATATAGAACAACTGCATGTCAGGGAACAAGCAAAATGCATGACAGTCATCTCATCCCAGTTGAAGCCGCGCACATTTGATTCAATTTTATTAAATGTCAACTGTGTAATGTTTTTCAACGTGTTGATTATATTGGCCTTCAGGTGTCTAAAAAGTTTACAGCCTTCCATATGTATCCATTTAGTCAACATTTTGTAATTGTCACAAATGCAAAATGAAGAAACAAAATTTGCAGAAAATGAAATATATTTGGGACAAAAAAGTCCTTTATTATAATATTAAAGTCTACATTTTTTTGTACTTACTAAGTCTTATTATTTCAGTTATTTCTCAAAACAACCCTTTGAGGCAGGCATTGTTATTATAATAACCCAAGGGCACTATGGGACAGTGAGTCCTCACTTAACATTCATGTTCTTGGAAACTGTGACTTGAAGTGAAACGACATATAAGGAAATCAGTTGCAACATAGGCTAATTGATAAAAACAAGAGTTAAGTTCCTACAGCGTATTTCTGGTCACAAAAATAGCACCAAACTTCTACAGAAAGACCGAAATACTTCTAATAGTAAACACTGAAATCAACGTGAGCAATACATACACTTGAGAAAAATGAATAAAAACATGTAAGATAATTATTCTCCAAACCACTTGTTCATTTCAGGGTCGCAGGTGGCCAGAGCCCACCTGTGCTGCTCAGGGCGCCAGGAGGGACCCCACCAGGGACAGGACGCCCTTCCCTAATGGGGCCACTCACAGCCACTCCCACGCAGAAGGGACAATGCAGGCACACCAGGGCACCTCCCAGGCACATCTCCTAGATGGGGGAGGGTACTGGTCCCGCAGAAAACCCACACAGCCATGGGGAGAATGTGCCAACGTGCTGAGTATCATATCACACGCAGCAACCCAGACTGTGGCCTCGGCTGCAAACCAATTTCTTTTTCCTCATCAACGTTGTAACAAAACCACACTGAACAAAATGTCGTTATTCCAGGACCCCCGTCGTTTTAACCGGCAAGTCTGAGCTCTGAAGTGAGGTCTTTGTACTGTTAATGCTCCTTTCTTAACCAATAACCTTTGTAGCATCATAACAACGATTTTAATGACTAGCTGAAAAACTGAAGGAGTTTTTATAATATTCAATCACATTAAAACATCTATAGTTACACAAATCCTGCAAGCAACCAATCGATGTTCTGAATCAGCACAAAGAGTTATGAAACCTGAGTTCCTTACTTGTTGGCACATGGGAAGCTACAATATCAATTCCATTAGCACTGAACTCTGATGAAGGTGAAATCAAATTAATTCAGCACACCTACTTGATAGACTTGGGATCTTTGCGAACACAAAAAACAGGCTGGTATTGACTACTAATGGTGTGATTATCCTCCATCGGAAATAGGTACACAATGCCACGAGAATAAAAAATAATATAAAATACATTATAAATACTGTCGAGATTGTTATCCAGTAGATGTTTCCATATTTATGCATATTTAATTAAAATGATATTTATCTAAAGGCTAATGAGACTATTTTGAATCCTATTTACTGAAAGGCTAATGAGACAGTAGAACACGAGCTGTTTATTAACTGAAAAACCAGACAGGGGACACCAGTACATGGTAAGAGAAGACCGGAATTAAAATAAAATACCACTGTAAGTTTATCGTAAACCTCACAGTAAAACATTCCTATTAGAGACAAGAAAGGCCATGTACAATGTCAGCTTCCCACCTAAACCGATAGGCAAAGAAAAATTTGTATTCCAGTCCAAGAACGTATCTAATGAGAAAATACAAATTACATAACCCATTTTTCAGGATTAGAGTTGTTATAGGTATTTACATACAAATCATCTTTAAATTGCAAGATAGGCCTGATGCTTACGGGGTGAAATGAAATTTCAAAACACTGCACCTTAAAACAATCTCTGGTTAGACCGCGGCCCCACAGAAGGCGTTGCTGCCACCTCACTGAGCCGGATAATGGCTCCTCATCAGATGAATGGAGTGGAAGGGAGCCTCGCTGAGGGGCCGCTGCAAATGCCAGTCATTTTCTCAGATAATAATGACAACATTAATAATAACAACAATAAAGTCTGGCGGCTTTCACCTTCCAGAACAAAAACATCCCAGAAATGGCAAAGTGGCACATACTGTCAATTTTGTGCCACTTTGTGTCAATTTTGTTCTAAGTAACAAAATTGTTTACCACGTAATCACAAAAGACTGCTCTTCAAATAAACAGGAACTCATTTTTAAGATTAAGAAAAGTAACGAGTCAGTTCAAGTCTGGAACGTTTAGATGAAGCAACATTCACAACAACTCTCTGAACGATGACCTCCGTTACATTTTTTCTAATGTCAATAACATGGCTCACATGTCCATATAAGTTTAGGTCAAAAATAAAATTCATATATGCACTGCAACTGTTCTCTCCACATAATTCAGTATTATGAATTATCTAAACAAAAATAAAAAATGTATTACTAGAAGACAGGGAACATTGCTCTGTAAAAATTTTTCTGTGTATACTTCTCAACATAAGTTAACAAGAAAGAATTAAGTCATCGTTAACTTATCTGCCAAGGAAAAATGATCCTTTATTATTGCACCTGAATAATTTGAGAGCACTTCCTAGGAATATGTCTTTTTGTTAACACTTATCCAATGGTATATTTATTAGCTGTCACACGAAGGGTTTGCCAAGAGAGTTTTTAAACATTTATAAAGAAATAATATCTACATTCAAAACGAGATTGCACTTAATCTCTTTGAAGAATCTGAACTAGCACAGCAGGCGTTTACTGACTGCTCCAGCCCGCTCTGGCCGAACGAGGACCTTTGTCAAAATGGGCGCCGTCTGGTCACAGGGCCACATCGCACGCGCCTCGGACGCAATAAAAGCAAAACAAGTCACTGAGTGAAAGTGAGAGGACTAGCCCTGTTCATGCTTTTATTTCTATTTAAACTGAGTTTCTTATCATTTAACTTCTTGAGTTAATACCTAGCTATGAAAAAGGAGTAGACTTATAATCAACGCCTTCCTGTACAGCTATTCCCCAGGCTTTCTCAAATATAAGCACAGAATTATACAACACAGAAAATCCCCGAGTAAGTTTTCTTGGGCCAATTTAGCCCATCCAGCTCTTGAGTATTTTGGCAATAAATACATTCACACTTTTGAGTATGAGGGAGAGAAATTAGCCCTTTAATTAGCAGTCGAAGCAGTCTAGCAGCGAGCCCCCTGGCTCCTGTCTGAGGGACTCTGATTCTGGGTCTCGGGCCATCAGAAACGCTTTGAATCACCAGGCAGGCACTGCA
>PVJD01016393.1:0-21184 GCA_004026545.1 Mormoops blainvillei
TCACTGCCTCCTGAGGACAGCCCTGACTCTCAGTAAGTTCTTACTTAGAAAGAACCAAAGCGTTGTTATTGGCCCTAGTTCAACCAATTCAGGCCATTCAGAGCAAATGTGGTCCCTGCCAAACCCTCAAACATTTGCAGGGAGTTTCATTCCTCAAGCCTTCGAGTCTCCTCTTTTTCTTCAGCCCCTGCTCCTGAGTTTGCCTTAAACCTTCTACTACCTCAGCCGCCCTCTCCGAACACACTCACTTCTTTGTCCTCCTAAAGTATCACCCAATGCAGAATGCAATTCCACTTCCTGGGCTGTCCTGAGCAGGACAGGGAGCAGGGGTGTAGGCATCTCCCGCATTTGAGGTCCAACAAGCCTGCACTCCGGAGGGCACGGCTCAACACACGTCCCTCCTGGTGCACAAGCCTTCAGCTTCTTCCTCTTTGTTACGAAATCTCATCAAGCTTTCCTTCTTGCTTTTAAAGGCTTATTCTCATCTTTTCCTACTGGATTCATTCAACCTGATTTTCTACTCCACTCTAACAGACACCTCTCTCATGGGGTGATCTGGTTTTGTCAGCCTATCTCAGAAACGTCCTGCCTATTCGTCCCCAACTCTGTGCATGATCTCATCTGCCCCCTGTCTGAAAGGCGCTTCCCGTGCCCGTCTAAATTCCCTCCATCTTTAAAGACCCCGCTCAAATACTATGTCCCCTATGGAGCTCTCCCATGCTATTTCAGCCTGTAACTATCTCTTCATTTCCTGAAGGTTTTTATTCCTCAGCTGATAGAGCAGAACCCACATTATATCCATTACTATAAAACATTTTGGTCATTTTGTTTTGTATTATTTACTATAAACTATATGTATAGATATTATCATCTCAGGAAAACAGGAACCACATTTTTAAATTCACTTAGTTTTGCTCGCTGGTTGTTATAGACTGAATGTTTCCGTTCCCCCAAAATTCACATGTTGTAGTCCTAACCCGATGTTATGGTTTTAGGAGGTGAGCCTTTGGGAGATGATTCGATTGTGAGGGGGAAGTCCCCCTGAATGGGATTACTGGCCTTTCTAAAAGAGCCCCCAGAGAACTCTCAGCTCCCTTTCCACCATGTGAGAACACAATGAGAAGAGGCGGTCTGCAACCTCGCCCTCGGCAGAGCCTGTCCGAGCCAGCACGCCAATTTCGGATTCCAGCCTCCAAAGCTATGAAAATAAATGTTTGCTGTTTAAGCCATCCAGCCTGTGGGACCTTGTTAGGCAGCCCAAGATGACTCGAACACCGGTGGACGTCCAGTGCCTGGAGAAGCGCCTGGCACGCGGTGGACACTCAGTAAATATTTGTTGGATGGATGCATACATGAAAAGTGCTTAAGAAATGTTGTTGATTGAGTGATTGACCTAGATTGGATGATGTTTAGCAAGAACAAAGATTAAACAGCAGAGAAAGACATAATATCACTCTTAAAAGTGAAACAGTATTCCACATCCTTTGGTCTGTCCAGCTATGTGGAAGGAGAGGGAAGAGGCGAGGGAGGGTTGGGCTGTTAGCAGGGAAGTTTCCTAAGTTTTCAGGGGAACAAGCCTGTGTAGGGAGCTGCTGCCCATCACAGGAAACCGTCAGCAACGCTTTAATGCCCCCTAAGAGCAGGGGCCCCCGGAAAAAGCTCTGAGGCAGTTTGGATTCTTTTTCCACCTTTGATATGAGGAAGCTTTTTGCAGAATGACTTTTTCAATCTCCCAGCACTGTGGTTATTTATAGTATTCGGGATATGTCAGGGTGTGTCCTGCTGATTCAGACACATTCATATTCATGTTCCTTCTGAGCCCAGGAAACTGCCGGATGCAGAACAAAGTGAATTTAAAGTGTGACATAAAGAGAGATCCAAGATGGCGGCAGAGTAGGTGGAAGCTACACATCCCTCCTCCCAGGACCAAACTGGAATTACAACTAAAATACAGAACAATCAACCTGAATACGCAACTGAGGACTAGCTGAACAGAAGTCTCATAACCAAGGATTTATAGAAAAAGCCATATCGAGACTGGCAGGAAGGGCAGAGGTGCAAAAAGGGCTGACCCTGCCTTCACAAGTGGTGGCTAAAAATCCAGAGAAATCTCAGCTGCAAAGGTTATCCCTGAGGAGCATGGGGTCTTAAGCACACTCCAGGCTCCCCAGCCTGGAACACCAGGACTGGGAAGAGGCACCCATACAATATCTGGCTGTGAAATCCATCAGGATATCTGTCCACCAAGGAGAGATACAGGTACTCTCTTAAAGGGCCAATACATGAAATCTCATTTGCAACCCCTCACCTTGTTCTCTGGCAAAGGGAGGATGGAGCACACTAGAGCTGTATAAGAACAGACTAGATCTATGGTTTCAAGGAGAGAGCTGAAGAGACAGCTGCCAGGGTCCCTGGGCTGAGCCCTCTCCCACACCCCCAGACGCCATCTTTCCTGGGCAAAGCGCTCCCCTCCTTAGGGCATCAGCCTGGGAGAATGCAATAACCGCACCCCCCGACTCCTGTCACCCCACCCTGTGGAGCTCAGGCCCTGCAGAGGGGTGAGTTGCCTGGGCCCAGTGTGTAGAGGTCTCAGCAGAACCACAGGATGTCAGTGACTGAGTCACGTGGCTCTGGGGGAGAGACCGTTTACCTTTCGCATGCCTGACCAGTGCAGGGCCTTCTGTCTTTTTTTCCTCACCCAAGGACATGTTTATTGATTTGAAAAAGAGAGAGAGAGAGAGAGAGAGAGAAACACTGATGTGAGAGAGAGAGAGAGAGAAACACTGATGTGAGAGAGAAACATCAATCAGTTGCCTGCTGTATGTGCCCCAACCAGGGATCAAACCTGCAACCTCAGTATGTTCCCTGAGTGGGAATGGACTCCGCAGCCTTCTGATGCACAGGATGACGCTCCAACCCACTAAGCCCCCTGGTCAGAGCTGCAGATATGCTACCCCTGAGCATATCTCTCTTCGTACAGCCTAATCTTCATCTGTTTGGGCCTGGCAAACTCTGCTAGCCTCATCCTGATTACTCCCTGAGACCCCACTCCACCCAAAGGTCCACAAACATCCAGCCAGTGGCAGCTAGACTTGGTACACCCTGGGACTTACGTTGAGTGACCTCACACAAGGCACTGACACCAAGTTTGAACCTTTATCAATCTGTTGAGCACCTCTTGCCCCAACTTGAGTACTGCCAGAGGCTTTTTCAGTGGCAGAGCCTACCAGGCAGCCGGCAGGATGAGGCAGGCAGAGGTAGATCTCAGGGAATGTTGGGTCTTTTGCTGACCTACCCTGAGGCTTAGTGCTGGTGAAAGCAGCCTTGGTGTGCAGTTTGGTCCTTTGCACACATACCCAGGCCCAGCAGAGGCAGCCACAAACTATGGATCACTTTTTAGCTTCAAACAAGTTGTCCAGGGCCCGTCACAGGCAGAGTCTGACACTGAGCTGCACCAGAGTGGCCCCAGGACCAACACACTCAGTGGCCAGCTTCAGGCAACTTTAGAGCAGGATCCAATTAGCTTTATAAGTATCACAACCAAAGGGAAACCTTGGCAGGCACCAGACTCTGCTGAAGCAAATTTTACTTTGTGTGGTCAGCACTTGCACAGCAGCTGGCACACGGTAGTCAGGGTCAATCCTCACAGTCGGCCAGCCTGAGGGTTAACCCCATGCATGAATGGGCCACTAGGAATCAGACCTGAAGTATTCAAAGTGACAAAAAGCAAGGACCTAAAACCAAGATTGCTTTACCCAGCAAAGCTATCATTTAAAATTGAAAGAGGAATAAAGAGCTTCTCAGACAAAAAAAAAGAAATAAAAAGCTAAAGGAGCTCATTACCCTCTAACCAGTGTTATAAGAAAGGTTGAAGTGTCTTCTTGAAGAAGGAGAACAAGAACAAGGAGAAAAGAAGAAAAAAACAACAGAGGAATATAGTTATAAAGAATAAAATGGTAATACACATATACCTATCAATAACCACTTTAAATATAAATAGCTTAAATTCTCCAATCAAAAGACATAGGGTAGCTGACTGAATAAGAAAACAAAACCACACATACACTGTCTACAAGAAACGCAACTCGGAATGAAAGATACACACAGACTAAAATAAAAGGATTGAAAAAGATATTTTATGCAAAGGAAATTTTTAAAAAGCTGATGTAATAATACTTATATCTGACAAAATCGACTTTTAAACAAAGGCTATTGTAAGAGACAAAGAAGGATACTACATAGTGATAAAAGGATCAATCCAACAAGAGGATTTTACTCTCATAAACATGTATGCACCCAACATATGAGCAGCTAAATATCTAAAGCAAATTTTGATGGACATAAAGGGAGAGGCTGACAGTAATATAGTCATAGTTAGGGACTGTAATACCCCTCTGACATCAATGGATAGATCTTCCAGACAGAAGATCGACAAGTTGACGGTGGCCTTAAATGACACACTAGATTAGATGGATTTAAGTGATACCTTTAGAGCATTGCACCCCAAAGGAGCAGAATATACATACTTTCCAAGCACACATGGAACATTTTCTAGGATAGACCACATGATAGAACACAAAACAAGTCTCAGGACATTTAAGAAGACTGAAGTCATATCAAGCATCTTCTCTGACCATAATGGTATGAAACCAGAAATCAATTGCAAGAAAAAAACTGAAAAATACACAAACACATGGAGGCTAAATAACATATTACGTAAGAATGAATAATTTAACAATGAGATCGAGGAAGGTATGAAAAGATACCTTGAAACAACTAAAAATGAGAAAACATAACCCCAAATTTATGGGACACAGCGAAAGCAGATCTAAGAGGGATATTTGTAGCATTACAGGCCTACTTCGAGGGAAAAAAATCTCAAATAAACCATCAAACTTTACACTTAAAGGAATTAAGAGAGCTTTGGTTCCCTCACCTGAAAAATGGAGTACTGAAAATACGAGGGGGGACCAAAAACACCCAGAATTATCTTGCGGAGGGCGGGCCCCTTCAGTGCAGGCTTCCCCCGCTAGTGAGTGTTGTCGGAACCCATCTGTATCAGGGTACCAGCGGGCGTTGTTGTGAGAGGCTGTGTTCGGCTTCAGCGAATTTTTGTCGAAGACTCTTTCAACACATTTGCCTATTTCATGACGAGTGATTTATGAGCACACCCGCCCACACCACGCTGACTGTTCAGCAGCTCTGGGCCAATAATAGCAAGACCCCCACGCCCCACCCTCCCTATTCACCTGGCCTCTCCCTGAGAGACTTTTCTTTTGTTTCCCCAGATGACAAATGTCCTCAGCAGAAACCGCTCTGCCGATGTGGAGGAGGTGAAACAAAAACGGCATAAGCACTAACAGGCGTCAAAATCGTCAAGTTCAGAAACTGTTTCGAGCAGTAGGAAAACATTTTGGTAGGTGTATTGCATCAGATGGAGAGCAGTTTGAAGGTGACTGAAGTTTAAACATGTAAGAATAAATACACAATACTTTATAAATAAGTTCCAGGGTTTTCAGTGCTCCCTCGTATGTGCCCAGTTGCTAGCCAGAGCCCCACAGTGGGCACAATAGCTGGGCAAAGGTAGGAGGGACTTTGAGACAGGCCCTGAGCTTTAGCGCACTCCCTCACCCAGCCCTGGGGATTTTTACATCCTGGATGTTTACATGTCATCTTAACTGCCACCACCCTGATCAAAGCCACCATCTGTCACTTGAGTGCATGCAGGAGCCTCCTAAGTGGTCTTATTTCTCTCTCGCATTCTCCCCCATATTCTAGCTTGTTCCTCCCGGAGCAGCCAGAGTATTTTCCATAATCAATCTGATTACATCCTAGGCCATCCAAGAATTTGAATGACTTCCCACTGTGCAAGAATAAAGACAAAGCCTCTTAACGGAGCCTCCTTGGCCTCGTATGTCCTAGCACCTGTGTCAGTGGTCAGGCCTCATGTGCAACCCCCTCCTGCATTTTCTCTGGGCTCCAGCCAGTGCTCTGGGCCTTCTGTTCCTGAAACGCGCAAGTCTCCCCCCACAAAGCCTTTGTGTGCTCCAGCTCCCCTTTTCCACCACTCCCTCTGTCTGTTCAATTCTTATTTCTCTTTCAGCTCTCCATACAATCACTGTTCCCTGACCCCGCAATGCCCACACAGGCTAGGTTAGGTCTTTTGTAGCAAACTGTTGTGAGTCAGTGTCCCTCTCCCTCAGGACACTGCCCGCAGGAAGCCAGCACACATCCGTTCTCAGCACTGTTCATGACCAACGCCTGTGTCCTGCCTAGCACCCAAAGAACAAACACGGTGTTCGCTCTTGCCCCTCATTGCCTCACTATTGTCTAGCACAGTGCTGGGTATGTAAGAGTTGCTCGATAAACGTGTGTGGAAATAAAGAAAGGAGGAGGGAAGAATAGGGTCCCCGTCTGGGAATTTAGGAAGCCATCGGGCGACATCTTTGCACAGCACCGGAGTCAGTTCGACAGCGTAGCTGAAACTCTGCTGGGTTCCACTGTTCATCTCGGTTTCGCAGGCTTCGTCAAATTGCCCACATTTTCTAATTTTTTGTTTCCTCCATTTACTTCAGTGAACGGATGTAGAGTTCCTGCCAAGTGCAAGGCATATACTGTTTCAGAAGTATGGTTCTCAACTGGAAGGGATGCTTTCTCTAGAAGAATGTATCAGAATATCAAGGAATCTTACTTGGGGTGCAAATACACCCACAACCAACGTGACACACAAGGCTGGGCATGTGAGTGAGTGAGCAAGAAGTGATTCAGGGGCGCACAAGACAGTTTGTGACACCAACACACTTACTCTCATGTGGGACAGGAATGGGGCTAAAACTACACTACAAGGCAATAGCTAGAATAGAGACAAAATGTGCGTGCAGAGCACAGAGAAGGAGTGGCTGATTTCAACCTGGGGGATGGGGGGAGAGTCTGTCAGTAACATTGGGGCTGGGCCCGAAAGAAGACATAGCACCTCAGGGAGAGCCACGAGGGGCAGCCCCCTGGACCTCTTTCCAAGAAAGATGGTAAGAGCTAACTAGTTCGGGCAGGAGGAGCTCTGAAGCCTTTCTCCAGAGGCTCTGTGAGAATGGAGTACTACCTCATGACAGTAGGTAAGGCGAATGTATTCAACTACACAGTAACTGTGCTCCGCTGGCCAGTGGCATGCTCCTGTGAATTGAACGTATCTAAATTTTTCCTTTATTACCCAGAAAGATCTTTATTTATTAGCATAATCAGTTTATAGGAGAAATTATTCCAGCTTCCAATAGAGGATTAGCTTGGAGGTGGGGGGGCATCGACTCTTATCTAGAACCAATTGGTAATTTCTGTTCAATTTCTGTCCTTACTGAGCAGCCAGTTGTCTGGCACTCTCTGAGACTTCATCAACTGAGTTTGACCCCTGGAGAAACAGACAAACAAAAGCAACTCTTTCCAGAACAAGATACAGGGACACAGAAAGAAAACAGAGATGATGCCACACAAAATTGCGACGTTGGCCACATTTGTACAAGGACAACCGGTCTCTCCAGCTGAGGTAGATCGTGCTGCTTACGACGGTTAGCTCTTACGTGGTTCTGGGCACTATCCTAAATGCTTGTGTATATTGAGTCATTGACTCTTCACTGCCTCCTGAAATAGGCAAAGTCATTGCCACCCACATTTTATAGAGAAGAGAGCTGAAGCACAGAGGGGCTAAGTAACTTCCCCAATGTCACACAGCGTAAGGATATGAACTCGTGGCCCAGGCTCTGAACCACCATACAGGACGACCTCTCATCCAAAAGTTGGAAGCAAGGAGACTGAAGCCAGGCAAACCCGGCTTCAATAAGGGCCTTTTCACTTCCTAGCTGTGTAGTCTGGGGCCTGTTATCTAACTTTTCAGGGGCATTTGCATTGTGATAAGCCCCAAAGCCTTAAACTTGGGAAACAACTCCCAGTTGGAGGAATTTGCTGTCTCAACCTGCTAGCCTGCTGGTTGGCTGCTCCCCCATGTCCCCACCCCTCGACACCCCCACCACCCCCACCCCGCACTGAGCCACTGACTTCATCTCCTGCACAGCCAGCTGCTCAGTCCCACCCTTTCTGCTTGACGAGTTCTGAGTCAAGGTGTCCTGAAACGGGCCGAAATGCACCAAAAAGGAAGCCACATCTTGGAATACTCAGCCCTTTGGTCTGACCCAGGCCCCAGAGCTCCAATGTGGGTCCCTGGGCTCCTGCTGAACCCGTGTTTCCCATCACGTGGCCCTGATGTCCTGTAATGGAACACTGGGCTGCACCTCCTTTCCCAAGACCCCGCAAGCACTCCGACTTATGTGACTAGGCTTCTCCTCTGACACCTCCTTCCAAGTGCCAGTCCCAGAAACCTACCTAATGCCCGGTCCTGGCAAATGATTGGGCCCCACCTTGTACCTGCCAGTCCCTTTCCCCTGCTCAAAAGAGGAGCAGAGCTGCCTAGAGACCCTCAGAGCCGGGTCTCGGGCCCTTTGATGAGGCCTCTTGGCCAGCTGCTTCCCTGAGCCCTTGCCACACCTGCGCTCCCAAAACTGCTCTATCAGGCAAATAAGTCTAGTGATTCTTGTTTCTTATTTTCAAGATATAATTTACATAACATAGAATTCACCATTTTAATAACTTAAAGTACATAATTTCATGATTTTTAGTATACTCATAAGGTTGTGTGACCATCGCCCCTCATTCCAGAATATTTTAATCTCCCTTAAGGAAACTTCAGAGGACATTAAATCTGAAAAGAAAACCTGAAGACCAGAAGGGACAGGATTCCTGTGTCACAGCAGGGCCGACAGAGGTTCATAAGTGGGAAGTGGAGGAACTGTGCCAGAGACAGTGTTGGGGTTCAGGACGTGCTTCCCCTTGTGCGACGCCTTGGCCTGTGGAGTCTTTCAGGCTGAAGGGATTTGAGAACCAGCAGGTACATGCAAGATTTTCTGACCTTCCTCTGAAGCAGATCATAAGACCCTTATGAGAGGTGCACCTTCCTACGCTCAGGGGAATGGAGCATCCTCACCTTGAAGACAGAGGGGTGCCACAGGAACCCAAGGAGACAGGCCTTGCTGTTTCTCCCAGGGCGCTGCACTTAGCAAGAGCTTTTCCCTGCTATCGCATTCTCCCATGCCTTTCCAACCTTTATCAAACCTAGCAAAACACTCTGGCCCACCCTCAGGAGGAAGGAGGGAGGGAAAGAGGCTCTGTACTCATTACCAGTCATTCCCATTCTGCATTTTCCCTCCCTCCAGCTGCTGGTACCCACTAATTTACTTTCTGTCTTTATCGATTTGCCTATTCTGGACAGTTCATATACATGTCACCATAAAATACTTCTTTTTTGTCTGGCGTCTTTCACTTAGCATAATGTTTTGAAAGTTTATTCATGTTGTAACATGAATCAGTACTTTATTCTTTTTTGTGGCTGAATAATGTTCCAGTGTGTGGGCAAACCACATGTCGTTCGTCCATCCAACCCTTGACGGACGTTTGGATTGTTTCTACTTTTTGGCTGTTATGCGTAATGCTCTTATGAACATCTGTGTACAAAGTTTTCAGTGAATATGTTTTCAGTTCTCTTGGGTAAATACCAAAGCATAGAATGGCTGGATCATATGGTCACTCTATGTTTAAGTTTTTAAAGAATTTCCAAACTGCTTTCAAAGTGACCGTGCATTTCATATTCTCACTAGTGGCGCATGAGAATTCCAATTTCTCTACATCCTTGTCAACACTTGCTATTGTCCTACCCAGTATTTCTCAGGTCCCTTGGCACTGGGTGTTTTCTTGGCAGTGGGAAGTTGGTGATTTCTTTTAAAAGGTAGTTAAAAGCATGTGACTTTGATGACAGAGTCTTAAGTTTGGGTTCACTGTGCCATTCAGGATACTAAGGCAGATATATTTCTTGGGCAAGTCTTTTTTTTTAAGCCTTTCTAACCCTCCGTTTTCTTATCTATGAAGTGGGAATAATAATTAAGACGAGGCCTGTCAAACCCTAGCATGAAGCCTGTTAAGTCCCACCTCAGTAAATGGTAGCTACCACACCTTTCTCTGCCTACACATCCAGACCTCTGGTCAGTCACTCATTGCATCAGTGATGTGCACAGTTAACAAACATGTATGGAGGATCTGCCATGCACCAGGTGCTGGTTGAGGAATTAGAAATACAGCGCCAAACAAGTAAGAGACCCCACAGTAAGGGAGCTAATATTCTACAAGGGCAAGAGCTTTAATAAACATGTAAATGCAAAAATGAAGAAGATAATCATAGGAGCTGGAAGTACCTGTAGGGTGATGCAATAATGAGCAGGGTGAGTGGCGTCACAGCTGGTGCAGCCACGGCAGGCTTCCTGGAGGAGGGACATTGGAGTTCAGACCTGGCTGGAGAAGGGGAGGCAGGTCACGCAGAGGTCTGGGAAGGAGAGCTCGCGCTGGAGTGACTTCAGGCGTAGAATCCCTGTGGCAGGAATAGCTTGGAGGGGCCAAGGGGCTGAAAGAAGGAGTGAGAGGAGGAGGCAGTGGGATGGCAGTAGCTCCCAGCAAGCCTGGATCATGGAGAAAAGACAGCAGGAGCCAAAGTGCTGCTGAGGCACTGTGCTGGGGACAGTGACAAGGAACAAAACTGACAGCTGGGCCCTAGAGAAGTACACGAGTGAAACCGGGCCAGCTCTCGAGTGTGATATTTGGCAGGAGTTCCAGGAACTGAATGTCCTCCATCACTGGCAGGAGTCGCAGGGAACCTCGCTGGAGAGCTGTAGCATGGCATGTCACCCCGACTGAACGATCGCTCGCTCTTGGGCAGTCCTGTCCCTGGTCGCATTTCTGTACTTCTGCTGCTGGCATTTCAATCCTAGGAGAACAGTGTGCATTCATAAAAGTGCTTAAACTTTGAAAAAACAGGAGGAGGAAGCCCGGGCTCTCTCTGCCTCTCGGGGACATTCTGGACAGGGCTGACAAGCGTTGTCTTGTCCTGCGATGCCACAATTTCCAACACAAGCACCAAGGAGGCCTCACAGACGGTCCAACCCACAGCCCACGGACTGGTGTGACTGCTGCTTGTGGCTGTCCACGTGGCTGTGAGGACTCCCAGAATGTTAGAGGAATGCGTCGTGAAGGGCAAGGCCTTTAAACTTGGGAACTCATGGGCTCCGCCTGTGCTCTGGGCTCTGTCGCTTTCCAGCTATCTGACCATCGGCAAGTTTCCTTCTAAGCTCCAGTTTCCCCGCTTGTGAAATGGAGAGACACCCATGTCACAGGGGCAGAAGGGCACTGCCCATGGGGAGCGGAGTGTGGAGCCTGGTGTTTAGTAAGCCCCCAGGAAGTGTCACTTACTGTTAGTATTTTCCCTACCACTACTGGGACTGTTACTACTACTGCCACTTTGAGAGCCTGCAGCTCTGAAGAGCCGCCACACTTTGAAAAGGAAGTGCAGAGGTTAAAGAGTGTCCTCCAAAGGGCAAGGATCAAAACAATAATAAGAATCTGAAGATCAAAGGAAAGGCGGGCACGGGAAGGGCGGAGGTACAGCCTGAATGAAGAGTGATACCAAACGGCTTTCCAAGGGTGAGCGTTGAAGAGCTACTAGATGGGAAGGGGCACAAAGCTAATGTTTTCTTGGTATAACCTGCCATAGGCCAAATACTGGACTGGGGTCTTTACATTTATCGCTGTTTTGAATCCGCATTACAACGCTCTGAGGTTGGTGGCGGTGGTGGTGGTGTTGACATTCCCATTGTACAGATGAGGAAACTAAGGCTGAGAGACCAGAGTCAGACACTAAGTGATATGCTGGGGTCTGTCTGACTCTGATACCAATGGTTTTTTTCTCTATAACCTGACCCAATAAGGCCCAACAGAACCTATCTTATTATTACAGAGACTACGAACTCCACAAATCTAAGTACGTTCCCTTAAATGTTATAGCTGCCCACTGGCAGTTCTCGTGGGGCAACGGATCCAGCCCAGGGAGACAGACACGGGAGCATCTAAGTGGAATACTGGAATGACACAGTCTCTTTGGGCAGGAAGAATGAACTTCTGGCAGCACAGAGGGACTTCTGCGAGGGCTGAGAAAGGGTCATGGTGGAAGAGGAGGAGAAAGTCTGGGAACTTTGATAAACTAGGAGAGTTTCAAAGGAAGCTTTCTGCAGCTTCCTGGTGGAAATGCGTGGGAAGGGCACTTTTTCACCTGGGGCAAATGAAGGCATGGCATAAAGGTGGGACAGCAGGCAGCTTATTCAGGAGAAGAGTTAGACCACCTTGATAGAAGCATGGGACTGGATTCGGGGGCAGGGCAGAGGAGCTGGGAAGATAAGGTGACACTAGAAGGCAGCACTCTTTGTATGACAAGACACGGGTTTCGGATTGCCCGTAGGCAGTGGGGAAACACTGAGGCTTTTCAGTAGGTGAACAGTTGATCACATCTGTATTTTAGGGCGCTGTCTCTCGCGCCTGTGTGAAGGATGCAGCAGAGGGAGAGAGGCCATAAAGTAGGTCTTTCTAACTCACTTTGCCATGTGCCTACCTTTGGTGCTTGTGGGGCCCTTTCAGTAAGCAGGGGAGGAAGCATTTCAAGAAAGCTGCTGGGTCCGGTGCCTCAAAGAGCTCCCCAGTACATCATCCCTCCGGACCTGAGCTCTACTGGCCTGCCTCTCAGGCCCCTGGCGGGGAAGCCTGCTGGGGTGTGGGCAGCAACCTTGATATTATCTGCCCTGCACTGAGCGGCGAGGCTTAGAATCCATTTCAGGTGAGACACCAGCATTTCCGGGGCAGATAGAAATGGCTGTCTCCCACATGTGAGAAGTCCTTGGCCCATTCAGTCAGTCAGTCACCCACTTTTAACTGACCACTGAATGCCTCAAGAGGCGGGTCTTGGGACGGATGCTCGGCACGCCAAGGCGAAAAAGGCAAAGTTAGTGCTCTTGACAGGGTCACAGTCTACTTTGGAAGACGGAAAGTAAACAGAAGACTATGATAACATGGGAAAGGTACTATGATGGAGTACCTCAAGGATCACTTGAAACCAACAGCTAGTTCAAGTACGCAGGGAGGTAGAATAAATATTTGGGACCTTTTGGTAAACATCCTGTTTGTTGAGCATATATTCCGGTGCCAGATTCTGGGCTGGGCATCAGCTGCATCTTGAAAAATCAGCAGTCACACAATGAGGAAGTAAAGGGAAGAGTATGGGCGGTGAAGAGAGGGCACCAGTCATCGCAGAGCCTACGAGCACTTACAGCTTTTGGCGGAATGAAGGGGATACGGTTTACACAGAATAGAGAGTGCGCACTGAAAACGTGAGCAGGGGTCCAATTAGAATGGGTCCCCTGTGATGATAAAGAGTTTGCACAGCCATTAAGATATTGGAAGTAGGGAAGCAACATGATTGCATTTGTATTTTTAAAAGGTCTCTCTGGCTACAGTGATGTGGTCAGGGGGTCATATAATACGATACAGGAGATATGGTCAGAGGATAATTGAGAAAACTATTTTTAACTTCATTGTTCAAAGCTGTAGGCAGGGAGATCAACTAGGCAGAATTAATACAGAGGAAAATATTGAGACTCAGAACTAAGGCAAGATCAGTGGGGACAGAGAGGAGGGGACCCACTAGGGAGATGTTCGGGAAAGAGAATAAGAACTGTCAGGGCTTGGAGACCGCTTGGAGGGAGGGAGAGAGAAGAATCAAGAGTAAGCCTCAGGAATTATCAATAAATCAGCAAACAGCAAGTGATGGTGGGGATGTAGAGAAAAGGGAGCCTCATGCACTGCTGGTGGGAATGCGGATTGGTGCAGCCACTGCGGAAAGCGGTGTGGAGTTACCTAAACAAATTAAAAATGGAAAACTGGCTTATGTTCCACGTCTGAGTATTAATTCAAAAAATCCAAAACACTAATTCAAAAGAATATATGTGCCCCTATGTTCATTGCAGCATTATTTACAATAGCTAAGATATGGAAGCAATCCGAGTGCCCATCAATAGATAGTATATAAAAAAGCAGTGGTACATATACATGAGTACAGTGGAATATTACTCAGCCATAAAGAAGAAAGAAATCTTACCATTTGTGACAGTATGGGTACCCCTAGAGGGTACTGTGCTAAGTGACATGAGTCAGAGAAAGAAAATTCCATATGATCGTACTTATACGTGGGATCTAAAGAACAATGTAAACAAACAAACAAAACAGAACCAGACTCACAGATACAGAGAACAGACTGACGGTTGCCAGAGGGGAGGGGTTGGGGGACTGGGTGAAAAGTGGAAGGGACTGAGAAGTACAGGTGGGTAGTTGCAAGATAGTCGTGGGATGTAAAGTACAGCATAGGAAACGGTCCGTAATATTGTAATAACCATGCATGGTGTCCAATGGGTACTGGAAATACCAGGGGAGCACTTTGTAAAGCGTGTGATTGTCTGACTGCTGTGCTGTACATCTGAAACTAATGCAAAATAACATTGAATGTCAACTGTAACTGAAAAAACTAAAAAATATACCTTTTGAGGAGTGAGCCTGGGGAGTTTGGCTGCCACCAGGTACGTAGGAGAAGGCAATTGACAGCCCGACTAGCCTAAAGACTGGGGTCTTGTTGAGAAGAAGGGCAAAAGGACAAAGGAGGAAGAGGGGTGAGGATAATCGAAAGATAGCTATGAAGCGATAGTTACGTGTTCTAGACTGGCTGGGGAAGAAAAGGAGGAAAGAGGACAGACAGGTGGCTGAAAACAGACAGGCAAAATGGCCAGCGATCCCAGTCAATTCAGACGAGGTGCAGCAGGAGTAAAGAAGTCCGAGAAGTGGGCGGGTCATGGTGGGGGTGTGGCTACGGGAGCTAAGGCTTCGGAGATGACACCCTTTCAGGCGACAAAGCCCAGGGTGTGGCCATCAGCGTGAGTGGCAGATGGAAGACGGAAGTGAATGCCTTGCCAAAGCTAGGCCATCAGAGAGGCCTGTGGACGGAGAAGTCAGGATGTGGCCGTCGTTGGGGTTGAGTGGAAGGTCAGGAGCAGCGCCAGGCTGTCCATGAAATGGGCAGACGAAAGCTGTGAAAATCGGTGTAGTGAGGGGGCGCTGCGGAGGGGCAGCATCAGCGTGAGGACCGAGAGAGTGAGGGTGGGAAGCAGGACAGGAAAGACTGTGATGGCTGGGGTTGCTTGTCTGGGTGGGGCTCTGGGGCAGAAGTATGAGCATCGTCCAGGTGAGAAAATATTGGTGGAGCAGTGACCTCAGAAAAGAGCAGGCTTCACATCTAACCAGGAGGAGACGGGCTTCCAGGGAGAGCTTGAGGAGGGAGGGAGTTTATTTACTGTGGTGTCCACAGCTCCTAGAGGAGAGAGAGGTGTCGTGGGGGGCGGGGTGGGGAAGGCCCGAGTGCCATGAGGACTGGCTGGCAGCCCTCTGGACTGGCACCGCCATCCGAGTCCACAGTCACCCTGGTCTCCCCCTTCTGCCCCTCCCGCCCCACATCCAGCTGCAAGCAAAGCGTGTAGATTTCAGTCTGTGAGTACTCTCTCCCTGCCCTACCCCCTCCGTGGCCGGCGCCCTCCACCAGGCTCCCTTCCACGGACCGCAGCAATGGCTTCCCTTTCGGCCTCTCTGTCTCTGCTTATCCTTCCCCACTGCCCCCACCCTGCCTCACCTGTCCACCACACAGCTGATCCTGTCATTCCACCACTCACCATCCTTCAACAGCTTCTCGGTTGTTAACAAGACACAATCTGTCCCATTTGCTTGGCTTCCAGAGTCATTCATAATTGGGCTCCTGCCAATCTTTCCCATGTCATCTTCCAGGACTCCCCCTAAAGAACTGTGTGCTCAAGTACCACTCGGTTATTTATAGCATTCAGAATATGTTACTATATTCTCTCGTGCCTCCAGATTTTGCACTTTCCACTTTATCTGCTTACATGTTATTCCCACTTTGCCACACCTTGCCCCCGATGGAGCTCACTCCAGAGTCCACTCAAGTGTTCTTCCTCTGTGAGGTCATCCCTCACTGCTCTGGACAGCCTGGGTGATTCTTAAACTCTTTTTAGACTTTGCACAACATGCCATGAAAGCAATTACACAATTATACCATATGAAATGTATGTGGCTATTTATCTCCCCGCTTCACAATAAGTACACTTTAGGAAAACTCATTGTGTTTTTTAAAGACTATTTTTAAGAGCAGTTTTAGGTTCGTAGCAAAATTGAGAGGAAGGTACAGAGATTTCCCATACAGCCCCTGTCCCCACACATCCAGAACCTCCTCCATTATCAAAATCCTGCACCAGCGGGATAGTTGTCATAATCAAGGAACTCGCATTGACACGTCCTTATCATCCGTGGTCCGTAGTTTACGTTAGGGATCATTCTTGGTGTTACAAAACTTGTGGGTTGGGACACATGTGCAATGCCACGTGTCCGTCATTCACTTTCACTGCTGGAAAAACGCTCTGTGCTCTATTTATCCCTCCCCCTCCCCAGTCCCTGGCGACCACATTTTATTTTTTTTAATTTTCTCCATAGTTTTGTCTTTTCCAGAATATTATATAGTTAAAATCGTACAGTACAAAATCTTTCAGATACATTCGTTTTTAATGCCTATATCCAGTGCTTGTCACATTCCCTAGCACCTAGTAGTGCAAAGTGTTTACGGAGTTAATGACTGACATGGTCGGTATGTGATTAGGGCAAGTTACCCAGTAACCTGGGGCATGGTGTACCCAACCAGGCCCCAGGGGGAGGTCTGCTCTGAGCCATTTGGAAGCCACGTCTGTGTCTGGCTCCTCCCCAGACCTCACCCCCAAGGCTAGCACAGGTTGGATGTGGAGCGGGGACGTAGTCCTTGCTCTCAAAAGGTATACAGAAAACCAAGGGATATTTCTGCAACCGTGCTGTGTCTGTCTTCCTGCTTCTTTGGTTGTCACTAAGAAGCTTTAGTGTTACCCACCCTCCTGGGTCAGGGACCCCAACCAAGGCCCAGTGCTGTTTGCACCAACAAAGAGACTGAGTTCAGTAAAGCAGAAAAGACACTTTGTTCTTCGATCAAGGAATGGAGAAGGGTGATGCTCACTAACGGCACCTCCTCCCCAACTGGGAAGGAGCCTTCTGCATTTATAGCCTGTGGTGGGGACTGATTAAATCCATTTGGGCATGCGCAGTTATTCTGCCTTTGCACTCAGCCCTTCCCCCACACGATGCCCTGCATCATCTTGGTTTTGGGCTCAGCACCTTGGTCTTTGCTGTCGGGAATCCTTTCCAGTTCCTGTAAGCCAGCATAGCTCATGACATAGTTCAGGTGCTGAGAAATATTAGGGTCTTTTGGATGAGAGCTCAGTGACACCAGGACTCCAATTACTTGTTCTTACATTCATTTATTTCACAAAGCTGTGTTCTGCTGCCTAATTGGAAAGTCCTGGAAGGGCAAGGCTGTGGTTAGATGGCAATACACAGGCTGAGCATCCCACAGGGGCAGCCCCTTCCCTCAAAGCATTCCCTGCCCAAGACCACGGTGCGTCAGGGGGTTGTTCCCACCCATGCCTGGCTGACAACTCCAGCTCACCAGGCCTTTTCCAGCTCTGGGACGTGTTGGACTACAGTCTGAACCAGACAGTTTGGCATTAATTGCTCTCTAATTGTTTCAAAGTGTTATTTTTATCTCTCTGCTACACTGCACTCTCTTTGCAGATAGGCCTGGTCTTTAGTTTCACATAGCACTGTGCCCCCAGTGCTCAGTAAAAGCTTGCTGATCGATTTTTCTAGAGCTGTAATTATTTCCCAGGCAGCCCTGGGGTATGGGTCTCTCCTGAAACTCTCTTGCTACTCCCACCCCTTGCAACCCTCCTTCCACTCCCTGGACCTCCCACGGTCAGTTTCTTCTATGGGTATCCACAGAAACCATTTGCTCTCCTTCTTCCAAAACAGCAAAGCTTATTTCACCAACCATCAATGCCACTGAGTCTCTTTCTCTCTCTGCCTGTCTCCCTCCATCCCTCTCCCTGTACCCCCAGTTCTCCTTTGTGTTGGGCTCTCTCCAAAAGAAAGGTTTGTTATTCTTATCAGTTACCTCATGATCTATTTTTACCTCTCCACACTTATTAAATACTTCTGGGATCTGCTGAGGTGAATAAAACCTCCATATTGATTGAATTTCTATGTTTTCAGTTTTATTATTTCAAGATATAGTTAAAGGAAGAGACTCTTGGGAGGAACACTGAGCTGAGGCGAGGTCAAGAGGGAAGAGAGAGGCTTCTTTCTAAAAGGGTGAGCCAAGGGTGCTCAGTAGCCATTGCTGGTGGGAGGGGCTGGGAAGGAGCATCACCCTGGCTCCCAGACCGTTGGTCTCAGAAAAAAGACAGTATGGTGGCAGGGACAGCTTGGAGTTTTGCTCCAGAATTGCTTCTTAAAGTTAAGAAGATGTTCTGGAAATTGCCGGCATGGCTCTCCAAGGGTCTGAAACTGCCCTGCCCACCCCCGAAGTAGACTGAGTCATCAGAGCTGATAGATCTGGTGGGGCTGTGGGGATAGAACTATCTAGTCTCCCTCCAGGTGACCTCTCTGGGACAGGCTCTCTGACTGAGCTATTCGAGTGACTAAAAACCCACAGATTCATAGGTAACTCAATCTATTGGGGAAAGAGGGTGGTGGAGATATTGTTTCTCAAATCAACACACCAACATGTATTTGTTGCCTAGAACTGCTGTAACCAAAAACACAGGTTCAGCTCCTGCCATAGTGAAAGCTGAACTCTTGAGACAGATGCTGGTGTGAAAGGAAAGAGGTTTTTATTCCGGTGCTGCTTGACCGGGAACAATGGTGAGCTCCTGTCTCAAAGACCATCTCCCCTTCCTGCTCAAGACCATAGTTCTTCTAGGGATAGGGAGTGGAGGGTTTTTTTCTATCCAATCATCTTACTAGCTTTTGTGTGTTCAGTGTAAGAACCGCCCCCTGCGCCATCCTTATCAATGGGGGAGGCTCCCCAGTGCTAGACTGACTGTCTACAATGACATGGTGGTAGAAGAACATGAAGGTTAAATGGCTTGGTTTGGCGTCAAATTAACCTGTGTTTGACTCACAGGAGCAGCATATCCTGTATTATAGGTTATTCAAACTCTCTGAGTCCTAGTGTTTTTCAGAGATTCGTAATTATACCCACCTTGTTGGGGTTATTATGAGGATTATTGAGATACATAAAGAAGCTAGCACAATGCCTGGTAGCTCATTGATTGGTAGCTCATAATATTATAATCCCAAGGGCAACTATCACTTTCTTTTTAACCATGATCCTGTCCCACTGTTCACCGAAATCCTTTGGGAATTCCGGACAAAGTCATCTAAATAATAACCAATCTCGTGGACTTTTCCTGAGTGTTCCATTGGTTAGGGGGATTTAGAAAGGACATAGTGTGACCTAAGCCCCTGGTAGCATTGTTGCAAGTGGTGGGAATTCACCCAGCCTTTTCAGTGAACATGGTCCAACCCTGTCCAATGAAATACCCATGCCATAAAATGTTCCCCTCTCCTTGACATTGATTGTGATCCAAGTCATTTATCACCTGTTTGGTGACAAACAAATTTGTTACCTGTCTGGTGACAGATACTGTAGTACAAATGATCTGAAGATGGAAATGCCTGGCTTCAAATGATGCCTTCATATCAATATTTGCCATTATATACCCTTGGGCTAGGGATTCATTATTGCTAAGAGACCTTTCATTTTCTCACCAGCAAAATCGGTTACTAAAAATATATGATTAAGAGATTGTGCGTGAAAAACATTCAGCATAGCTCTGGCACATAGTCACTGTCCCGCAGACGGTGGCATTTGCTGCAGGTCAAGGGCAGTGGTAATTGATGGTGCTGCTCCCTGCTGCCTTCCCCCATCCTCGCAAGGGTCTGGTGCTCTGCTTCACACCCGGCACTTGAAGTTTGGTTCATGCCAATGTAGACCTGAACCCAAATTAGTGTGTAAACCACCTCATCAAACCCTTCAAGTTACTGTGTCTTCATCAGCTAAGCTGGTCCAAGAAGTGCTCAAGAACCTAACAGAGCTCCTCCTGGATGACTTGTTCCCAGAGGAAAACAGTCATGTCAGGAGCTTCTTTCCCCAAAGGCTGCAGACACTGCCTTTCCCTATGTAGAGCACACACCACCTGCCCAGCCAAGTTCCTAGCTAACAACGCTGTGTCATCAAGGTCTTTAAAATGTGCGTGTTACTCTCTGACCAACTGACCAACTAATTAAAAGCTGCACTAAGTATTCTGTGGCCAAAGGAGGACCATGGGTTAGCAAGAAGGCTTGTGAGAAGCAGCTCAGGTTCAGCGCTCAGAAGATGCAAAAGTTCTGATCCAGGTACCACCGAGCCGACGGAGCCTTAAGGTGGTCCCTCTCCCTGTCCGAGGCTCTCCGCAGGTATGGCCTCAGAGGCTGCCTGCCTCTGGAGGTATTACATTGGGGTGATTGTGACCATCTGTTGGGAAGTGTTCTGAAAGGTGAAGAGACCTACAGCAATGTATGTGATGGTTCTTCTCTATGCAGGAAGGTGGTCAACCTTAGGCAAAAACGATGCATGTGCCTTCTAAGGTGTGGGTGTGGGCTTTATACACAAAAATCTCATGTGCTCTTCGCAAATGAACTCCCGTGAAGAAAGTAAAGCTCCTTCGAGGAGCTCCCGTGGGTTCCGCCCAGATGGTGAGAGGCTAAGTCACAATGTGAATTCAGGTTGATCTGATTTAGAAAACCCAGGATTCATTCGCCTTCCTCTCCCATTCAAAATACAAAACTACTTGTGCTTCAGAAAGGTCCACTCTTCCTTTCTGCTTTTTTCTCCCTGTTTCCCCCACCCTCTTCCTCGCCCTGTCTCCTGTTGAAATACACTGTTCTTGTCACATCACCTGAGGATCCCGCAGCTCTCCCTCTTCAGTGAGGCCTCAGGAAGCTGATAGAATGTTCCTCCTCAGAACATTGCCAGGTTAGTGTTGCCCTTCTGTTCCCCGTACACTCCCTTTAACTTAATTATTTTAATAGGAGCCTTCTGGAAAGAGTATGATCCTCTCAAACCACACTGGCGATCACCTGCTTGCTCCTCCCCCACTGGGAGTAGCCCTGAGCAAAGCCACAAGGCTCACTCAGCGCACGGTTCATCAAGGAGATGAATGGGGCTCTGTGGTGGTGGGTACAGTCGGGACAGATTGGG
>PVJD01016394.1:0-21166 GCA_004026545.1 Mormoops blainvillei
TTGTTTAATTTCCTGACTATTTCTTGCTAATAAGAAATACATGTGATTTTTGTATATTGACTACGTGTCTTCCATTTTTACTGAACTCATGTGTTAGGTTTACCACTTTTCTTATAGAACCCATTTTGCTATTACATAATCATCTACAAACACACATTTTTACTTCTCTCTAACCTGCAGACTTATTGCACTGGGCAAGACCACCAGTACAGTATTGGATAGAAATAATTGGAAAAGATATTCTTGCCTCGTTACTTATCTGAGAAGAAAAATATTCAGTACTTTATTGTTAAATATAATGCTAGGATTCAGTACTTTTTAAGATGTCCTTTATCAGGTGAGCACATTTTCTTTGAGTCTTAATATACTGAGGGTTTTTTATCATAAATAGATGCTAAATTTTTTCAGATGCTTTCTCTGAGTGTATTGCTATAATTAGATGATTTTTAACCCTTTGTTCCTTACTGTGGTAAAATACATTGATTGGTTTTCAAGTGTTGAACTAAACTTGACGCATAAGATAAACATAATTTGGTTGTTGTATATTTCATTTGCTGACATTTATTTTAAAATGATCTTTTTTTCACTTTCTGCTTTTATGATTTGTTCATTGTTTTTATTTTTCATCACTTTGATTATGGTAAGTTTAGTTGTGAGTTTCCTTGTGTTTATTCTGCTTTGTTTTCACTGAGCTTCTTGCATTTATGGATAGGTGGCTTTTGTCAGTTTTAGAAAGTCTTTGGCCCTTATCAATACAAATATTTTCTGATCCTTCCCCTTTCTTCTTCTGGGGCTGTAAATACATATGTATTAGAGCAATGATACTGTCTCGTCAATATCTGATTTTTAACCCCCTTCCCCATTCTTTCCATTTGAACTCTTTCTATTGGTCAGTCTTCAAGTTCTCCCTTTTTTCTGCTGTGTTTAGTCTGATATTAAGCCTGCCAAATGAACTCTTCATTTCCAGTATCAAATTTTCCACTTGTAGCACTTATTTTTTCATATATTTAATAGTTTTAATATGTATTTGAAGTACTTGTAATTTTCTGGAATTTTGTTTATTCCCTTTTTTTTCTTTTGCATTCTGTGCTCTCTGATTTTTTTTTCTTTTTTACAGACTATTATTTTATAGTTTATTGGGTTTGTTTACATTGTTAGAATGAGAATTAAAATCTTGTGACTTTTCAACTACCTAATGATACTGGAAATTTATATATTATTTTCAAGGAAGAGTTCATGGGAATATTACTTTCTCTCTGTAGGACACTCTAAAGTTGTTTCGAGCACACACAGATATCAAGGAGTTGGAAATTATTCTCATGAGGTGATCTGGGCATAGACTGTAACTATTTAAAAAAACCCCCACAAAACAACAAACCCCTATATTTTTATTGGTCCTTATATGGGTACATGATAAGAGTATTTACAAGTGACCAGTCCTGGTGTTTGACCTCCCTAAAATTCTCCAGCTAAATTCTCTGCACCCTTAGCTGGGGTTGCCTGGAAAGCTGACTCTAACCAGGCTTGCAACATTATGACTTTTGGAATTACTTCCGTTCTTATGCTTGAAGAATCATTTGCTAAACGGGATAACATAATTAACTTATAAAACATAATGTGTTTGTAATTACAGCAGTGGAAAGGTAATGTGAAATCAGTTGTTAGGGCCGAGAGCAACACGTACACATGTTAACTTTGAGAAAGCAATGATAATAAAACTCAATTATTTAGCCTTTAATTTTTGCAAATGTCCATAACCCAAAGAAGTAGATACTATTATAATAATAGTTATTATTTATATTTTTACAATTATGAAAACTGGAACTTTGAGTAGTGGAATCATTTGCAACACTGAACATCTGTGGTATTTTCCTTTCTAGTTTCAACTCACCTTTTCCTTAGGGTAGTAACAATATTCTGTTTTCCTTGGGGGAACAGAACCGCCAGCATCCTCTGTTGGTGTGGATCAGGGGAAGAGGACTCCCGCAGGTTTCAGTGTTAGTCATGTGACACGGGCCTAGCCAATCATTAAAACAACATGGGCCCCTGGGACTCTTTCAGGGTGGGCATGCGACTCTGTTCTACGGATGCTTTCAAGCTCTTAAGAAAGAAGGAATCTCCTTTACTTGGGGGATTGCTTGCTGTAAAGATGGTCCACGAAGAGGAAATCAGAGCCAGGGCGCAGCGGGACAAGGGAGACCAGATGCCAACAACATCCTTTCTTTTCCCTTAGGTGCCTCAGTACATTCGCTTAAGCTGTTTGAATCAGGAACCCTTCTCTTTCTCGCATACAAGATTGTTGTTGCTAGCACTTAGTCAATGCAGGAAGTTAGCGAGAATTGAGAATTGAAGTCAGGTATTGACTTAAGTGACTATACATCTGAAACCGTGCGCGTTACAACTTGCTTACCAAAGCTGCTTTGCTGCAGTTTCAACCAGCCATTTTTGAGTTACTAAATTATCTTGTCCAGCTTGCATGTATCAAGAGGAGAGCTAAATGTTAAGAAATTTGTTTGGTTAGTTCCCTGTTCCCTTGAGTTGACTCTGGATTGTGATTAATTGCAGCTTTGGGCTAATTTGTTGCCTAATATTCTTGTGTAAAACTGCAAATGCCATATTAGATTTAACTAGGAGAAGCAGGGGCTGTCTTCCTGCAAGCCTAGAGTTGGATGACTATGCAAATGAAGACGCACAGAAGAATACCATGTTTGTCTTCCTCATTGCTGCTTTCCCTGCAGGGTAACTCTAGCTAATCTAGTAATTAGTGGTAGGAAGCTTGCAAATCTGCAAGCTAATTTACACATAAGAAACCCATGTTTCAAATGACATTAACTCACTCATTGGGCCTCTACGTGGGGCTTCGTACACAGCCGTTCCCTCCCCTAGGGTATACCCCTTGTGGTGCTTTGAAATGGGAAAGACCGTTAGGGTCTGCCTTGGAACAAGGGGCACATAAAAGGAGAGAAAGTCGAGACAAATTATTTTCTTTGGTGCTGCTGAAATCCTAATAGGCCCTATCACTGATCATTGAAGGTATTATTAATAGGCAAGCACTAAAACAGTAATGATGATAATTCTTCTCAATTATTAAGTGCTTACTATGTCTCAGGCACTGTGGTAGATGCTTTATATACATTATTGTTATTGGCGTGGGCCAGGACCAAGGCGGGGCCGCCAGACTGGTCTGCAAATGGGCTCGTGCGAAGTCAGGAGAAAAACATTCCGGAGGCTCACCCTTAGCAGGGCGTGAACAGTAGCGGCAGGGTGGATTGGAGGGGCGTGCGGGGCATAGGCGCCCTTGGAGAGGCTGCCGCACTCCTCATCCATGACCGGGTGGCTCGGCTCTGTCAGAGCTCCCTCTTGCTGCAGAGGAAGTCCAGCCTCTGGGGCCTCAGGCCTGCGCTTGTCCTCACCAAACCCAGGAGGCGGGCCAGCGCTTGGAGCTGCTGTGCCATTAGCCTGGCATCCGAGGCGCCAGTAGTCCAGCACAGCCTCCGTTAGGGTCTGGCATGCTTTCCACATTGTGTTTTGGCTGGTTCGGCCGCCACACCCAGGCCTGAGCAGGTGCTACAGAGAAAGAGCCTGAGGTCTTCGTTAAGCTTTGATTGCGTTCCCTTGGGCTTGAGAAAGAACAGGCTTCCTTTCAAACTAACCAGTCGTCCTCCTGATCCTTCCACACACTCGTCCTGGGCCCTCCCCCATCCATTCACTTTCCTGGATCTTCTGGGTTTTCACGCCCTTAGCCTATCTGAGCCTTTCCCCAAATTTCCCCAGGCTGGACTCCTCCCCTTTATGGTCATCATTTTGGCTTCTGTTGCACAAGCCTCAGAGTTTTGCTTCATCATCTGGCTTCTCCTGCATATGTACTCGGTGAAAGGCCCCCTCCTTGCGTCACCTTGGCTTCTGCTGTGCACACAATGAGCAGAGGACTTTTTGCCCGGCTGGTTCTTCCTCCCCGCGTTAGTCTGCAGGAATGGGCAGGTTGTTCTGCAGGGAGACTAGAGAGCGGTCTTTCCTGCCTGCTCAGGGGACTCAGTCCCTCTGGCAGAGGATGTGGCTCTCCCCTGGGGTGTCTGGGAAGCTAAAGCTTCCTAGTTAATCTGGCTTAATTAGATGCCTGGCTCGCTGCTCTTTCATTAATAGCTAAGGAGCTGCCTCCTGTAACATGACCACATTTCCTGCTCGAGAAAAAAATGTTGTCATCCCGAGTGTGTGGATAAAGGACCCATGGATCAGAGACCTCCACTAAGTAGTCTGAGCTCATACAGTTACCAACAGTAGTGTCAGGGTTCCTGTCTAGACTTAATTTTTTAAATTACAACACATGCTGCCTACTGTAATACTAGACTTTTGAAGAGAACCATTAACTAGGATGCCACGGACGTTTGTAGTAGTCGGCCCCCTTACAATAAACCCCCAACAACCCCCTTATTGTCAGCGATCTCACAAGCATGCACACATGTTAAAATCGATTTTTTAAAATTAAATTTATTGGGGGGTGACAGTGGTTAATAAGACCATGTAGGTTTCAGAATACTACTCAGCCTTAAAATCAATTTTAAAAAGATGCACTTGAACCTGTTACTTAATTTTTCAACTACTATTTAATTTTTCTATCCCCTTTCACAGAAAAACTCCTTGAAAGAGTAGACTATACCTCCTGGCTCCACATCTTCTCCTCCTTTTTTTTTTTCTTGAACCTAATTTAATAGAGTTTTTGTTCTGCTAAGGAAATGACTCCCATTAAGGTGGACAAAGACCTCTAAGTTCTTTTATCCTGTCTGCTTACGTCCACGCAGGGTAGATTCCTCGTTTTTCTGTAAACTCTCTTCACTTAGTTTCTGGGATGGGACGCTGTTTCTGTTCTTTTGGCAACTTCAGTGGTTCTATCTTACCACTCAGTCCTGTTCCCTGACTTTTTATAATGTCCCAAGTTTTTAGCCACCCTGGAGTGCCACTCTAGGCTCAGTCCTTGGAGCCCCTCTCTCCTGCCTTTACAATCTACTCTTGAAGACCTGGCAGCTCAATCCTCCATATATGTCTCAAATCTAGTTATTTCTCCCCACATCTCCTGCCACCTTCCCGTCCCAGCCACCGTTCCCTCTTGCCTGCAGTCTGGCTAGAGCATCTACACTGGCCTCTCTTTGTCCTTTCTCTCTCCCCTAAAATCCATTCTCTGCACAGCAGTAAAAGTGGGCTTCTTAAATCACAGACTGCAAATTTCCTGATTAAAGCCCTTCAGTGCCTTCCTATAGCGCTTAGAATACAATTCAATCTCTCTTTCACGGTGAACAAGGCTGTTTTAGATGTGCCCTTCCTTATTCTGTCCTTTCAGTGTTTGTCGCTTTTTGTTTCGCTTCCTCTGTGTCGGCTCCACTGGCCTTGTGGTCCTGTCTCCAATACTCCAAGTTTATTTCCAAATATAATTTTTGCACAATTAGTTCTTATCTTCAAGTCTGTTTTCCTTAGGTTTTCACATAGGGGGGTGATTTTCATCATTCAGAGCTGTTCTTCGATGTTACTTCTTCAGGGACTGTCCCCATAACCCAATCAGAAGGAGCTTTCAACCCGTGTCCGTGCAGCCTAGGTCCTTACCCGCCTTATTTTCTTCATTGTGATAACCCTGTTTAACAAACTGTATATATTTTTAAAAACGTTGCCTGCTAATCGTCTTCTGGAATGTAAACTCTGTGAAGAGAGGAACTTTGTTTTATCAACCTCAGTTCCTGGGAGCAGAATGATATTAAATATTTTTTAAAATACCTGAATTAAGGAATGAGTACATTTTGATAATAAAAGCAGTTTCTGTGTGTTCTATTATCGGGCATTCCTCAGGCTAGAGTGCCCTGCCGATGTCCTCTATAATGTACCCTTTATGTTTCATTTATCAAATTTCTTCCACACCACCACTTTTTATTAAACGCCCTTAGACTATACTTTCATATCTTTCTACCCTTCACAGTAACTGATATGGTGCCGAGATAAATGAATGGTGCAGTTTTCAGTATATAGAAAAGATGAAATACTTCCAGTTGTGACGGCATGGTTGGACCTCAAGAACGTTATGCTGAGTGAAATCAGTCAGTCAGAAAAAGCTAAGAACCATATGGTGTCACTCATATGTGGGATATAAAAATGAAACTCGTGGACACAGACAGCAGTGGATAGTGGTTACAAGAGGGAAGAGGACCGGGGGATGGCGTGGGGTGGAGGGGCTTAATATATGGCGAGGGAAGATGATTTGGGGGGCAGGCACACAATGCAATATACAGATTACGTATGATAAAAAATGTACACTTGAAACCTGGATGATCCTATTAACCCATGTCACCACAATAAATTTAATTAAAATTTTTCAAAATAATAAATGAATGAAGGAATGATGGATGCAGTGAGTATTTTGTGCCACAGACATTCAGTAAGTATTTACTGTAACTCGGAACGAGGGGGTGGGTGGGAGAAGCAGAAGACAAAACTAAGGTCAAATATTCCATGAGTCAAATTAGATTATGAAAGTCTATAGTTAATTTAAAGGTTTTAAGAACCAGCAAATGCTTTCTATTAGGAAATTTGTCGTATGATGTGATTATGTTATAAAGAGGAAAAGATGACATTATTACCAGGGTGAAGAGCGGCTGGTTAAGAAAGAAATCACAGGCAGAGAATCCAGGCTGGCGGCTATTTTAGTGCAGGTTGAAAGAAATTTAGACTCTAAACTAGGACACTGGGCAAAAAAGAATAAAAATGAAAAAAAAGTTTATTCAATTTCAGGGGTAAATTGTTAGGACTTAGTGAATAACTGGATGATTGGATGTGTATGCTCTGAACAGAAGATATTGAAGAAAGCTCTGAGCTTCTAACTTAGGAAGGTTATTGCAATCAATCTAGACAGAAGACACAAGAGAGTTTAAGCAGCTCTCTTGTTATAGAAATACAGTCTAACCTAGTTCATGCACACTGGGGAATTTTTTTTTTAGGGAATTTGAGTGTGGTAGGAAGAATAATGGTTCTCCAAAGTTGTCTACGTTCTTGTTCCCAGCACCTCTGCGTATGTTTTCTTCCCTGACCAAAGGGGCTTTGCACATGTGATTAATGTTAACGACCTTGAAAGGAGGTCGTTTTGATAGATCGAACCAACCTAATCACAAGTCCTTAAAAGCAGACAGCCTTTCTCAGGTCAGTTTAGTGAGAGATGTGTCATTGCCGGCTGCGCAGATCGAGGAAGTGACCAGGAGTCAAAGAATGTGGACAGCCTCGAGAAAATGGAAAAGGCAGAATGGAATGCAGCCCTCAACGCTTCGGTTTTCGCCCTGTGAAACCCACATCAGACTTTTGATCTGCAGAGCTGTCTCAGGAGACTCAGAGACAGGAAGGTGGTGCGGCCGCAGTAACAAACACAGCCTAGAATGAAAACAGGGTTATCATCCCACGCACCTTCCGCATGTCTCCATCATCCTTCTCTCTCCCTGAAGACTGGCTTGCTCTACTTTCTAACTGTTATGCCTGAAAGTTTAATCCAATGGATCAGCCACCCAGAAGGACTGCTTCTTTTTCTTGACTTTATTTCTAAAACTTTTGTGTGAGGACTGTAATTGTCTGTGCTTGGGTCCACCAGTTGTGTTCAAGAGGAGAGGATTTAGAGTTAACTCACAGGGTAGCACCCAGAGTAACCATGTGGTTGGGGTACAAGTGGAGAGGATCTGTTTCCAGAAGAAGAGGAAGAACAATGCCCGGACAAAAGGACAAACAAGTGGTATAGAAGGACACATTTAACGGTCAACATCACTTCTTTTCCCACCCATTAGCAGCACAGTCGGTGAGTAGTTACTGTCTCTTTCGTGCCAGTTGCTGAGATAGTCATTGTGTAGCATGGCCGAACATCATCCCCAAAGTCCATAAGCGTATACTTCTAGTGGGAAAGGCAGCGATTTAATGTTGTTTTAAAAATTAGGCATAATCACATCTGTATAAATAGTCGTGAAGGAGAAATGTTTAAAGAAATGTCTATTTGGGGTAGGAGAATGGTTCAGAGAAATGGGACCTACCTAATCTATGCAGCAAGGAAGCATTTAAGCTGAGGCCCAAGGATAAGGAGCTGGTCAGCCTCCTCCCACTCCCACCCCCCAAAAAGGAGGAGGGGAATCCAGGTAAAGGAAACAGCATATGTGATGCCATGAAGGCAGAAAGTAACATGCATTTTTATGGAAACTGACTAACGGTGTAGCTGAAGTTGAAGCAATCCGGAGAATAATAGGAGAGGAGACAAGGGAGATAAGGACGTGGACAGGCCCTTCTCAGGGTGTAAGGAGTCATTGGGACTTTATAAATTTCTGCATTTGGGACTTAATTTAAGGTGGTGGGTCAAATAGGACGTGCCTCAGTCTTCACATTCAGATCCTGGGCCTCACCATTAACCTTCCGAATCAAAGTCTCTGGGCTCGGAGCCCAGGAGTCTGCGTTTTAGCATCTTCTCTTTATGATTCTTATGCACTTTACACTGCAGTAGCTACCCTTCAAAGGACAATGACAATGATACACTTTTGTCACGTTATTATTGGAGTATTCAAGGTGGGTGTCACTTATCTCTCAAGAATTGACACAGGAAGAATAGTACCATCTGTTTTTCCCCAAACGCAAAAGATCAAAAGTTAATGAAGTTACAAAATTGTCAGACTTTATTGATGTTCACATCAGCATATTCTAAGTTTCAATTAACCTACCGACCTCCGTCTTGATGTCGCAGTGAAGAATGCTTGTAGTAGACTTCACTGCATATAGGCGTTCCTCAGCCTCAGCCCCCAGGGAGCTCTTAATTATATTGGTTTATATTTACTTAAAATATGAGGATGGCCTCTACACAGAGATGTGGGATGTGCAGGTTCACCTGTGCTACAGTTGCTGGATGCGTTGCCTGTCCACACTCTTAATTTGTCTATGGTGTAAACTAATGAGCCCTGACAAGTGTTGACTTTCTACCTACCAATTGCAATTACATTAGTGCTTAACCGGAACATACCATACTAAGATATTCCGAGTTTCTACTAATCACAAAGCACTTACTGTTTTAAATGTTAAAAAAAAGTCTTTGAATGTTACTTTGGAAAGTATGAAGTATCTTCTGCATTTCCATTTGTCCAGAAGAGAAGACATTTTGTTGGGAGATCATAGACATTGGAAAAAATGCCTGGTCATTTGCCTGGACTCAACAGAACGTTTCCTGTTGAACTCTGCCCTTCTCTTGGCGTAATCTAAAGATGACCCTTCAAGGCATTCCACTCCTTCATTATGTACAAGGCAATGGTTGCTGAAGAACAAGCACAGGACAGGAATGTAGAGATGAATTCGTTGCAGTGCCTACATCTGGGGGCAGCGGGAGAGAGCAAAGAGAATGCCTAAGGACCAAAAAAGAAGAGAGATAGGCTGTTGTGTGTGGAGATTCCTGGAGAATCACTTGCACTGAGATCTCCAGCCCTGCTAAATGGGAAGCCCGATTTCTCCCCAGGCAGCATTTGAAGCCAACGGTGAACTGAACCTCAGGAGAACAGGAGTGAAAACCAGACTCAGTCAGTCACAGATGAGCAGCCTCATATAAGAAGGAACATGCCTTTTTTTTTTTTCCCCCCCGGATGTAATATTTCTTTCTTTACTTTCTGTTGTTCTTCCATACACAATATCCAGCATTAACTTTTATTTTAAACAGCGTGAGACACACAAAGAAGGAAGAAAAGATGAAATGTAATCAAGAAAGGAAAGCAGACACAAAAATGATTCAGATAATCGGAATTGCAGACCAATGAGAACTTTAAAATAACCAGAATAAACATGTTAAGGAGCATGATAGAAAATGTGAACAAAATGTGTGAACAGACTGAAAATTTTAGCAGAGTCATAAACTCTCAAAAGTACCAAATGGCAACAATAGAAATAAAGTATTCGGAAAAATGAATAATTAATTTGAAGATCTTAATGGAAAACTGGACATAAAAGAATGAAGAAGCTTTAAGATTATCAGAATAGGAGCATTTGGAGAAAAAAATATGTACCAGGGCAGTTGAGGCTAATGGAACAAAATCGATCAGTCTGACACTGCCAATAAATGGACCTATTTAATGGTTATAAACGCTACACTCCCAAACTGCAGAATGCAAGTTTTTTCATGTGTATATGGAATACTCACAGAGAGATTACGTGGTGGGTCACAATTCAGTCTCAACAGATTGTAATTAATTGAAATTATACAGAGTATGTTTTAGATCACAATAAAAATAAATTAGAAATCAGTAATAACATATAACATATATATATAATTCTCAATTATTTTGAAATTCAGTGTGACCTTTGAAATAATTCTTGAGTCACAAAAGAAAGCATGAGAAAACATGAAATATTAAAATGTCTTATATAGTTAAAGGAAAACATATAGCTTTACATACTTATATTCTACAGATTTTAAAAGAATAGGGAATATTATGAACTTCATACAAAATACTTAAAATGTAGAAGAAATGGACAAAAATCTTTGAAAAGCAGTTTAAAAAAGTTAATGTAAGATGGTATAGAAAATTTAAGCAGACCTTTATTTTTCAGCATCATTCTATTCATAAACAGAAACAAAAAGAGCAACAATAAAATCTTCCTACCAAGAAAATTTGTGGCCCAGATATCCGCACTAGTGAATTCTTTCAGACTTGTAAAAAGTAATACAAATATTACTCAAATTCTTTTAGAAAACAGAGAAGAAACACTTCTCCGTTTGTTTTAAGAATTCAGCATAATTTTGACATTAAAACTAAATAGACTATACAAGGCTAATAACTCTTATGAAAAAAGGCCAAAATTTCTTAGCAAAATACAAGCAAATTAGGTACAACAATACATTAAAAGTATCATGACCAAGTGGGATTTATTTCAGGAATGGAGGTTTTTAGTTCAAAAGGCAATGAATGCAATTTATTACATTAACATAATAAAGGATAAAATCATGACCATTTCAATAAATATAGGAAAAGCATTTGACAAAAATCTGATATCAGTTTATGTTAAAAATACCTAGCAAGTGAAAACTACAAAAAATATATAAACAATCATTCTCAATCTGATAAAGGAAGTCTGTGAAAATCTTTAGTTAGTAAATCATTTAATTAATAGTGAAACATTGAATATTTTCCCCTAAAACTTGGAACAAAGCAAGAATATCAAATCTGATCAAAACTATGCAACACTGGAAACCTTGGCTGGTACAAAAAGACAAGCAAAAGAAATAAAAGGTGTACAGGAAAAGAAAAACTCATTATTCACAGATGACATGATTGTGTGCATAGAAAAATCCTATGTAATGTACAAAAATTATAGTAATGATAAGTGAATTTAGAAAAGTCACAGATTACAAGATCAATAAAAATAATGGTATTCAACATTTTGTCATTGAACAATGGGAAAATAAAATTTTACAACAACATTAAAATTATATACCTGCAAAGAAAGATAATAAAAAGTGTTAAGACTGTAAAACACTGTTGATTGATATTAAAGCAAGAAATAATTAGTAGAGATATACTCTGTCCATGGATTAAAAGTCTCAGTGTTACTAAACAGTTCATTTTCCCCAAATTGATCTGTGGCAGCAACTTAATCTCAATCAAAATCTAAGTAAGTTTTTTCTTTGGAAACTGTGAAGCTCATTCTAAAACGTATATAGAAGTAAAAAGAAAACCCAACAATCATATAAAGAGGAAAGACGTTAGAGAACTTATAAATCTAATTTCAAAACTTATTGTGAAGCCATGTCAATTAATACAGTATGTTATTAGCATAAAGATCATCAAATAGATCAAAGTAACAAAAACAACAGAAAGATATAAGAGTAGATGGTAGATTCATGATCAGGGCACCAGGTGAATTCAACGGGGACTAGAAAGTTTTTTTTTTTTTAAACAAACAATAGCACCATAACTGGATAATAGAAATATAAGATGAAAATAAAATTTTGAGTTCTACCACATTCCATATACAGAAATTAATTTTAGATGGATCATATATTTAAACACAGAATCAGAAACAAAACTACTTAGAACAAAGCAGTGGAGAATATCTCTGTGACATTAAGGGCAGCTCTAGCCTCTTTTTATAGAAAAAATAATCATTAACCACAAAAATTTGTAAATGGGGCATCATTAAAATTAAAAATGTCTGCTCATCAAAAGACACCATTGAGAAAACCAGTATGCAAGCTACGAAGTTGGAAAGGACAATCAAAATCCACATGCCAGTCAGAGACTCATGACCAGAATACGTGAATTCATAAACCAACAGTAAAATGATAAAACTAAACAATGAAACAGGCAAAGTCTCAAACATACACTTAACAGAAGAATATGTATGAATGACCAATAAGCACACATGAAAAAGTGTCGAAAATCATTAGTTATCAGTAAGTTGTAAATGAGAAAACCGATTGCTTTTCAGTGCTCTTAGGGTTAAAAAAAAAAAAATCTTGGCTCCTTAACAGGACCTATGTGGTCCCTGGTTATCTTTGTCATGCTGCCCTCTCCAGGACTTCTTTAAGGTCCTCAAGTCTGTGCACATACTCTTACCTCAGCCTGGGCCAATCCTAATTGCCTCTTTTGCTTTATGTGCATATCCGGATCACTGGTGACTTCTCATTATTCAGGTCCCTGCTGAAATGTCGCCCCTTCACATTCTCTGAAAGAACATCTCAGATCATCCAGTCTAATGCTGCCTTTCTTCTCTCTGTGTTTTATAGTATCTCTTACCCTATTTGTTTCCTTTATAGCACTTACAGTAATGCAGAACAATCTATTTGTATGTTTACTTCCTCTTCCAGGATAAAAGTTTACGAGCAGAGATTTTGTCATTTTAATACCCACTGTATTGCTAGAGTGTCTGACAAAATAAATGGCACTAGTAGTAGGTACTCTAAAATATTTATTAATTGAATGAATGAATGAATCAAGTACAAGGGGTCAGTGAAACTGAGCAATATAAGAGCTACATCTCTGAATTCTGGACATCTCTGGAGTTTCTGCAGAGCTCTGTTAGTTGGAACAGCCTGCTTCACAAAATGGAGTTTTGCTTCAGTTTATAAAGCTGCTCCCTGAGGGTCTGCACTGTTCCAGGCAAGTGCTTTCTCTAAGGAATGATCTGTCTTCACACTGGATGACCAAGCATGAAAAACCTCTTCCATCCATGAACCAGGCAGTTTCTGATGAAAGCAGCCACTTACTGTTAGGTTTTTGTTTTGTTTTTCATTGCCTAACATTTTTAAAATTTTTTTTTCAGATTAAAGTTTACATTCAATATTCTCTTGTGTTAGTTTCAAGTGTACGTAAGGGCTTCCAGGAAATCCAAAATATTGCAAAGGTTTTGTTGATAAAGACTTTTAAAGAGATGGGTATATGCCCTGCAGGGGCCCGAATCAAGCTATTGCCGCTCAACCCCTCCCTCCACCTGTGACACAGCTGACTACGTCGTTAAGTGGGGATCTGCCAAGAAGGCGGCGGCCAGGTCAAGAGCCAGACAAGCATTTGTGCAGTTTGATTCCTAAGTATAATAATTCTTATATTTTGCTGATACAGTAACTGCATGGTATTTTAAAAGCAGAAATGGCGCATGGTTGCAGTTCAACTTTGGTTCAGTAAAAGGAAACAAACATCTACATTTTTATTAGGCTGTCACTCTGGAAAAGAGGCTCTGTGTGTGTGTGTGTGTGTGTGTGAGAGAGACAGACAGACAGACAGACAGTCAGAGAGACACAGACTCAAGTATTCACATCCCACACCTCCTCCCCACCTGGGGCGGTCTTACAATACAGCAAGGCAGCAAAAATCCACTGGAGACTGCACTCGGAAGCCACCTGCACAGAGGTGTTTTTTGTCTTTAGCCTGAAAAAGTATAGGCAAATGCTCCCCCAGGCAGTCATGAAGGTTAAATATCTTTGACCATCAAAGATTTGTGCTGCCGCTAACTCGGGCAGCACAAGTACAAAGTGACAAATTATGTATTCGGGACGTCTACTTCATTTCTCAGTCTCTCTCTGCCACCAAAACTCATTTCAGGGCTACACAAGTGTGAGTTGATGCTCCTTTGCCAAATCACCTTGTTTTAAATCTCCATAAAACATTGCTGCCATCAGCAGCTAGGAACTTTGAGAAGCAATTTAGGCTTGATATAATTTGCAAGTAATTTATCACTGCAGGTAGACGGTTTTACTAAACTGCGGCAGGGTGCCTGCATACAAAACAAAATAAAAGAAAGGTAACCTTACCTTCGCCCGTCCTCCCTGTCATCCTTTCTTGCTCCCACTCCTTCTATTTGATACAGTTATTTACAGTTCTCCTAGGCTGGAGAATGGTGAAGTAGACAACACTCTAGCAAGCAGCGAATTAACAGATTCCTAGGGAGAAAGGTTCCACAAAATCTGGACTCAGCTGAGCAGATGTTGTAGAGGAGCTGGGCTTTGAGTTGGACAAGAGAAGACAGGAGGCGGAACTTCATTAGGACAGAGGAGGAGTGTGCACCAAGGCCCTGGGGCAGCAGTGATGAAGGGGTCAGGAGGACGTGTAGTAGAATTTTGTGTATCATTGTTGCTTAGTACTTAACATATTCAACTGCAAAACTATATATTAAATCGGTGACTTAAAGTGTCTGTAGATTAGTTTTGAACAAATCTACAGGTGACGGATCCAAATTATTTCAAATTCCTGAGGTTCGCGTTTGTTCATCCATTCCACCAACATAGCGTAAGCTCTACTATATATCACACAGTGTGTTCAAAATTAGGGAGACAAAGAAGAATGAATCAAATTGTGTAATAGATCAAACTAGCAGAATTTAATGTTTGGGGGTTTTGTTTTTGTTTTTTTGAATTTAGTGTGTTAGTGGTTTTAGTGGAATTTCTGCTTGGAAGTTCTGTGTGGCATGGGATAGATGGAGGCATTTTGACAGACAGGCATCAGCTTAGGGTGAGTAAGGCTAGGCCTTTGCCTCTTCCATTTATTAATAGCTCTTCAAGCATTGAAATTCCAAGCGAAAACACCACGAGAATACAGAGGGGATGAGGCCAGGCTGGGTGAAACCAAGAAGGCTTTCAAGAGAGGTAAAGCTTTCAACTCGGAGTGATTAGCATCTACAACGGAATGTTTTCCGTTTGTATTCATTCAAGGGGGATTAATTCACCAAAGCAGGTCTGTATCGTAGATGACTTCTTGCAGTAAAAATGTAAAAACGGATAAACCGTAAATGTTTAAATGAGCTATGTGTCCCATAAAAAGACAGCTACTAGACCATAAGCAGCTAAAAAAATTAATCTGGTTTTGAAGAGAAAGAACGGTCGCCACTCAATACCCTGGTGTTGATTTGTAAGCAGGACCCCTCTCCCCTGGCCACAGCACAGTCACCTGGTCTCCCTGCCTGTCACTTGTGCCTTTGGATTTCCATCACATTCCCACGCAGCATTTTGGATCTGGAAGCAGACCCAAAGGCCATACTGCTGGAGGACCCAAAGAAGTTATCATTTTTACATATGTAAACAAGGCCCAATCACTAACCTCTTTCTAATTCACTGGCTTTGCTAAATTCAGTACAAGGCTGCAAAACCAGATAAAGTTCCCTGCTTCAGCAGAGATAGTGTTGCAGCTAATATTCTTTGAAAAAGGAGTAATGATTAAAAGAAACGGACATGAATGATTTGAAACATTTAAGGAAAGCTGATTTAAGTTGTTTTACAATTATTTTTCTGGTTGGTTTCCACATGGGCTATGCCTGTAGGGGGATTTTTTATTTCTTTTCCTCTTCCTTAAATAAGTTATCAAGATTTTTTTCAAATTTATTTTTTAAATAGAGAAACACAGCTCAATAGTTTATCTTCTAATACTACAAAAAGGAAAAAAATATATATAATCAAATTCTCATCCTTTGGGAAAAAATACACATACATACTGGGTGGTGTTTGAGTGAGCTATACCCATGGGAAAACACAGAAGATTCTAGGAATCTTGGTGCTCAAATTTGGCCCTGCTTCCCGTTAATTAATTACTCACTAGTGAGGTAACAACTGGCAGTACCCAGATCTTAACATGGGACCATCAGTCCTTCATGAGAATAGAGGACATGTGAGTTTCATAGCTTCTTAAGAATTGATTAATTAATGAACGAATGGTTCAACGCCCAAGCAAAAGAGCTTTATTTGGACTTGCTCTTTGATTTTTGTCCTCTGGTCAGATTTGTGCCTAGACAACAGAGGATCAAGCGAGGCGGCCCCATCTTGTAGCGGGAGCCACTGTGGTAAATGAAGGAGGGATCAGCGCCTGCTAGGAAGAGACCTAAGTTCATTGGGACCTTGGCTTTCTTCCCTCTTTCCTATTCAGTGGGCTAACTCCAGTCCAGGGTCAAGGGTGATGGAAATTCCATCCTGCTGATTCATGCTGAAGTTGTTCCTGGCTGTGTCATCAAAGCATATTAATATTTATTAATCTCCTATTTCATGGCCAACATTGTATTTGCACAATCTTTAATAAGAAAGAAAGCACCCAGAGAAGTAGGTGTGAGTATTTAAAATCTTTTTTTTTTTTTTTTTTTAAATAAAAGAAGACACAGAAGAGCAAGAAGATTAAGCAGCACACCCTAGGACATACAAGAAAAGGCAGGACCACCACGGAACAAAGATCTGTGTGGGGCTGATGTCTTTGAACTTGCTACTATACACAAATGGCCTCTTTAACAAATGGGTTTGAGCTAGCTCAAAGCCAGATCTGTTGGGGATTATTGATCTTGCCATCACTTAAGTCATTATTTGTATAAAGCATCGCTGGCGCCTGAGAGGAGGGCAAAGGAGAGAAAGTATTGAGTGGGTTAACAAAATGTTTTCACCTCATTTGAGAGGATGCATTAGCAGCTTGAAGAAAACATATTACACGATCTCAAATGGACTTTCTCACGGTATGATATGAGTATGCCTTAGCAGCTGCTGGTTAAGAAAAGTCATCAAGAGCAGACTTGGGAGAAGCTTCTGATCTTTAATTGCGTTGGGACACAACCAGGGCCCTATGATGTCTATCACTTTTATTTTCACTATCTTTAAAGGTCCCCACAGGAACCTCAAAAATGAAAGTAAGTTTCTAGCTCAATAGTAAATGAATTTAGCCTTGATTCTTTGTACATTTAAGTCTATGATAAAGTAGATAAACAGGCACGCTGCTCTCAATAACAGAAATGAGTATGAATTTGAAAGCAACTAGGTAAGAACCGAAGGAGTAGATTTTTTGTTTGGGAAGAAAAAATGCAAGTGTGTTAAATTCATATGATGTCGTGACTGGAAACATTAGCCCCATGGTCAGATATTTTTATAGATCCTGAAACAATAGCTCTACGACTTTTCAGAACAAACTTGTCTATGCGCCAGTCTTCTCATAGGAAAGCAGAGATAATGGTAGCATCTATGCACCCATGAAGTATTCACAAGGGTGATAGGGACAGTCCACAAACACGGGGCATAGCCTGCTGTGGGTCTTGATGTGTTTAAATCATTGTTACGGTTGTTGTCACTATGATTACCACTGAAATAGCAGGTAGGAAGATGGGAATATCATAGGACAATTCAGAATTGAGTATCGTTTCCCTGGGGTTCAAATCCATTCTTACACAGTGAGGCAGTTCTATACCTTGAAAGACATTTTAATTATAATAGGTCTTCCCAAAAGATTCAGTTTTGTAAACCATGCTTAAATCATGGAATGATTACTGACTTCTTTTACCCAAAAGCTTTGTCGCATAATAACTACTTGCCAAATGCTTAATGAGTTCAGTTGGTTTCCCCTTGTAATAGTATTTGTCCTAGTGTGAGATGGGTAAGCATATAAAATGATCTCTCTATATAAAACTCATCAGTTGAGACATGAATTTTGCACAGGATTTAGAGATTACCATCCTAAAAAAAATACTTAACCCAGTGACAGTGATTATATTTTGTCAAATACTTGCACTACAATAAAGTTCTAAAGTGACTGAGTAGATGCTTTGATGTTGTTTTGTGACTTAGTATTCACTAGAATCGAGGAATGCGGTCCATTAATTTGCTGCTAGAAATGCCAGGGCAGAAGTACACCAGGTGTTCTTAACCTCTGTTCCATTCGGAACAGCAGGCAACTATCCATTGGACAAGCATCTATTGTGCATCTTCGATTCCAGACACCGGGGATGTAGAGATGAACAAGATCGCTCTTTCGGACTTGCATTTTAGTGGGCATAGTCAGACAATAAATAAGCAAATGAGTTACGTAGAAAGTGATGCGAACTTAAATGGAAAAAGGTTAATAGGAGTGACTGTGATACGGGCGTGTTTCCTTTAAAATGAATAGTAAGAAAACCCTTCAGTGTGGCAGTTAACGTTCTTGGAAGCAGCCTTAGTTCTCCTGAAGGTTGGGAGAGGCGTTCTGAAAACCAACAAAATCAGAGTCGCAGTTAGAGTTCAGAAGCCTTTGAGTGGCCGGGTTTATTTTATTCCGGGATATCAGTAGCCATCAAAATCCACCTGCCCCCTCCGCCTTGCGTGCCAGTCCCAACTCGCTGATTACCTCAGTGCCTTAGCACTCGGATTGAACATTATCCCCTCTGGGAAACACCCCTGATCTCCTGAATGCGGTTCTTACCCCTTCCGCGTGCTTCTGTATCACACGATGCTCTCTAATACTGTGGCGAAGAAGCTTGTTTGCCCATCCCGCCATCACTACCCACGCGCAAACCCGTAAGCCCCTTGAAAGGAAAGGCTCGTTTTATTCAAGCTTGTATATCTGCCAGGTGGCATAGCTTCCGCTTTTCCTCATAGTGGGTGATGCTGAAACACAGGACATTTAAATTTTGTTGTTAAGAGTCAGACTAATTTATTAAGTATATTTACATTCTGTACACATTGTGCATTTTGTTAACAGATCTTCAGTCCCTGTAAAATTAACTAGGTCATATGACCTCAGAAAGGGCGCTGCATTGTAAAGTCAGTTTTTTGATGTCTTGACCGCAAATAGGTCAAGGAGGTCCTGAAAGGATGTATAAGCTCTGATGTTCTCCTCTAGAGTATAGTTAATAAATAAAAAGTCATAGCTAATAAATAAAACATTTACCTTTTTAGTGCCCTTTTTCCATCCCTCTCGTCTCTAGTCAAGCCAGATGACTGACTTCCTCCTCTAACTAGTCCAGTCCCTCATCCCCCACCCAAGACATCTCTTGTAGTCCTTAGTTCACATTTGATTTTCTCACTTGAAATGCATCTCTTTTTTCCACACTTTCAATACTTGAGAACATTGTGGGAGGAACCAGCACGTAACAATGGGAAGACCTGGTGCTGGGGATCTATTTGATGGGCAAAGTAAGCAATTCATGGGGAATTTAATTTTAGAGACTGACATTGTGCCAGCATCTCTTGTAAATTAGAATCAACCCTAAAATGGAAATAGTAAATGAAACCTTTTAATGTATTCAGCTCAGTGGGCTTATAAAGTCTTTTACTTCAAAGATATTTATGAGGTTTTGGAATTTTGAACATTTTTGTTCAAAGCCCCAGTGCTGTGAAATTCATGTGCAGATCAGGGGCAGGAGGTGGGCGGGGAAAGTATCTCTGTAAGAGAATTGGAAGTGAGTGCCGAAGTTTTATATGGTTATTCTCCAGGTGCTATATAAATTATTAAATATATATATTTATGTATACACACACACACTTATCACAATAGAGATGCGGTACTTGCTGCTTTCTGGTTATCCTATTAGAATAGATACTCAGCAACAGGTTTAGGGCTATACATGTTACGAGCTCTTGATAAATGCTGTTTGTCGATTGATGAAATACTTCCTACAGCCTTAGGTCGTGAGTGAAGCAGACTGAGGCTGTGAAATGTATCTGGCAAAGGCTGACCCACAGCCTTAGTGGCAGCACATGACAGCCTTTGTCAGGAAACAGGGCTGATTGTTTTACAACTTGGTGACCTGTTTTTCCAGTGCCTTTGAATCTTGCCGTAATCACTCTTTTTTATGGTGTAGGTAAGAGAAATGAGCTTTTCTAAGTCTGAGAAGTTTCTGGGTGTTATTTTCTGATTCTTTTTGCTAATCAATTGGTAATTCTACCAATCTTGCTTACTATATATTCTGTATACCTGTACTCTTAGGTAGAATCCCACTCTTTGATCTATTTCAGGCCTTGTATCTTTTGTTAATTGGATAACTTGTGTCTGGCACATAATAAGTGCTCAATAAATGGTGGATTTAACATTTTTTTAAAAACTCTCTTCTTTTTTCCTTCAGTCTGTTCTGTACACTGTGCTCATATTAATTTTCCTAGAACACCATTCTCATGATGTCTCATCTTTGATCAAAACCTTCATGAATTCCAAAATGTTTACAATATGCAATACAGACTCCTTATTTTGGTATTCAAAGCCATCGTGGCTCGGCCCCAACTAGTGACTTTAAAACCCTTTCTTGGCCACAAGTCTAAGTTCCTGCATAGTGTTTGAGAACTTGGACAATGGAATCAAATTTAAATCCTGGCTCCACAACTTGTAACCTGTATGGCCTAGTATACTCATATGTAAAGTTGGGAGAATAATGTTAACTACTTTAGCGAATAATCTAATAATAATTTAGATAACAAGTGGGAAGCTCTTAGCACTATCTGACATGTTTCTTAGCTCTTAGCGTGTATCTGATATAACTGTATTATGCTTTTATGATGGGACGCTCTGAAAGACGTAATCACCCTTCAAAGACTGACACACTGTCCATCTATTAGCACATTACTTAGTGCCAGAAAGGCAGGTGTCTAAGGGCCAAGGAGAATTGAGCAGCTTCAGCTTGGCCGATGTACTCTTTTTATAACTCTTCTGTTAGTCATGCTCAGTGAGTGGACAAAAATAATTCTCTCAAGGAGAGTAATTTTCCTCCATCATCATCATGCCTATAGAGTCCCTGAGACTAATGGCATCCTTGGGGGTAGCCTATGGATTGCCTCAGTGTCCTCGATGGGAACAGCTTGTGCAAAGAGAGAAGAAAGGCTTCCCCAGGGAGCCACCTTAACCTCATCCCTTCCCCCCCCCAACACCCCCTCCAGCCCCCCCCCCCCACCTACCTTCTCTTGCATTTTGCATTTTTACTATGGGCTGTC
>PVJD01016395.1:0-21168 GCA_004026545.1 Mormoops blainvillei
CTCTGTCTTTCTCCCTCCCTTACCCTCTCTCCAAAAAATAATAAATAAATAAATAAATAAATAAATAATAAAAAGTGTTTTTTAAAAAAAGCCTTCATGTGCAGGAAGGCTTAGCTAAAGTTTGTCCCTGGGAGAAGAAAAAGGACTCTCTGGGAACCTTGTAATTCTCCACTGTAGACTTAAAGATTCCAGAAGCAGATGATTACCTAGTCTTCAGAGCAAACACCACAGGGGCACAGGACATTAGAGCCAGGCTGGGTAAATTTGAATTATTGCGTGTATGGAAAGGCAGCCAGGGAACAGGGAGTATTAACAATAGCAACTCCTCCTGTATAAACATCACTTTTTTTCCAATTTATTCTGCATTTCCAGTTTATTCTCTCATATGATCCTGAAAACAAGCAACAAGAATGTCCTAGATGTTTTTGCATGCATTTTTTTCATTTAATTTCAAGTCAAACCTTAAAATACAGTTTGTTTGTTTTTTTTACCTTGTTTTACAAATGAGGGAACTGAGGGAGGTTCTGGGCGGTGAAGTCCCTAGCCCAAAGTCACACAGAGAGATTGTGGTGAAATTTGTAGGTAATAGTAGAATCCATGTTTTCTGATTCTTTGTAGAGTGCTCCCTCCCCTGTACTAAATAACAAAGTGTAAAGATGGAGGCAGTATAGAAAAAGAAAATAGAGAGCATCAAGATGAGGGAAGGTGAAGGGGAATGGGAAGGTATCTGAACCACAGCCCCTTCCCCATAGCAATTTCCCAAGAGCTGTTCAGGACCCACCTAGGGAAACTCCCTTCCCCAGATGTTGCCTACACAAACTTGGCTCGTCCCAGACCCTGGTTACTAGGCACATCTGGGTATTCCTCTGAATGAGTAGATAAATACCACCCCCACCAGGTACCAGACCTTGACTAATATCACTCTATGAGCCTTCTTCTGCTGCTCATGGTTCAGAAAGGGATGAAAAATTCACCGGGAGATTTCAGGAGGAAAAGGCCTAATGGAGTAGGCAGAAAAGGAAATATCTCAGCCCACCAAGGAAGGCCATAGACAATGCAGAATCAAGGTTGGGCTCTGCAACTCCCTCCTGGGTGTACCATGCACCCAGAAAAGCACACACACAGACACAGGCACGATCACATATGGCACAGAGGCAGCTTCCCTGGGCCCCTTTTGCAGGATTTTCTTATTTGCCAATTTAAGGAGCTATTTCCTGTTTTTCACAGAGGAAAGGAGTTACAGCGACCAGATCTAGAGCCAAAGAGTAGTTTCTGGAGGCTGTTATAGAAAGCACCTCACCTAGGACCTAGGACCAGGAGTGGGAAAGCTAAGTCAGAGCCCCAGACCACCTCAGCCTGAGCTTATTGGAGGCCACTTGCCCACTTTTCTTCTGTGCCACACATGGAGAAACCCTAGTGAGAAGGGGAACATGACGGGGACTATAGCCAAGTAACTCAAGGCTGCTTGAGTTCATGGGGAAGGGTTACCATAGAGTAGCTGATCTCTAGAATGTCAAAGCTTGAAGGGGGCTTTAGGAATCATCTAGATGAAATATCTGTCATATATGGAGGAGACACCCTGGGCTCAGGAACCAACAGGTTATACCATTGCTATACTAACACTTGACCTTGTATAAGTCACCTAATATTTCTGTTCCTCAACACCTGTATCTGTAAAAAAAAAAAGAGAGAGAGAGATTAGTATCCCCACATAAGGCTATTTTGAAGATTAAGTAAGACAATCCCCCACTGGTGTAGCTTAGTGGATTGAGTGTCGGCCTGCGAACCAAAGGGTCGCTGGTTTGATTCTCCAGCCAGGGCACATGCCTGGGCTGCAGGCCAGGTCCCCAGTAGGGAGCATGTGAGAGGCAACCACACATTGATGTTTCTCTCCCTCTCTTTCTCGTTCCCTTCCCCTCTGTCTAAAAATAAAATAAATAAAATCTTAAAAAAAAAAAAAAAGACGATCCATGGAATATATCTTAGCATTGTGCCTAACACGCAGTGGGCCCTCAATAATTTTTTTAATGTAAATGGATTTAGTACCATTAATCAAGCAGAGCTGTGGCTGAATTATAATTACCTAATTACCCCATAACTAGCTGTTTTACTTTGAGCAAACCACTTCACTAGCAATAGGCTCCCAATCTGGATTATTGTGACTATTGCTAGTTTTTCCCTCAACCACCAATAGTAAAAGTAGGTCTCATTACACATGCCTCACCTTCCTCCCATGTAAAATGAGGTGGTGGTCTATGTGATTGCTCTCTGGAAGGTAAGGATTCTGCAACTCAATGAACCAGGGAATCAGGCCCGGTTCTGCCCTAGACATGCTTATGTGCACACACATACAAAAACCCTCATTTATCCTTACCACATCCACATTTGTACACTAACATGTCCATATACACATATATGCCTATACTTACACAGTTACATATACTCATATTCTCATTCACATTTATACATTCTTTCAAAATTTTGACACATACACTGCACAAAACCACAAACATACACACACACTTTTCAAGTCATCTTGTGAGGAGCCCTTACAGTTTGCCTTTTCTTGGTAAGCTGGAGCAATATAGCCTAAACGTAAGATGAAAATACGTTTTGTTTTACCTGGGATAATCCTAGTTTATGCTTGTTGTCCCAGCATATTAGTAGTGTCCCCATTCACTCTCAAAACTATTCCATTTTAGATAATAAGTTATCTGATAGCCCTACCTAAACCTCTCCTTACCCTGGGATGGGGCCTGTCACATTAGGCCTGGGCCTGTTCTCTTCCTGGAAAACCATCTTGCTCTTTAACCATGCTTAACTCTTCAATTCTATCATTAAGGGTTCTTTTTAGTGTTCCAACCTTGCATATAAGCAAAACAGTTTACTGGTCCATACCCCAGTGATTAAGGGGAGGCTGGGGTATTTTGCCATTCTAGTTGGCCTCAAAATGGGCATTAACCTTCCTCCTTTTGGTCTCACCAAGTTTAATTCCCCAGCTATGTTCTTCCTACTTATAATCATGGACATGCTAGCGTTTTTTCTTCTTTTCTTCCTCTTCCTCCCTCCAAAACCATTAGGCTCTGATGACCTCAGGCTTTCTCTGAAGCAAATGCACTCTATGCCCCCCCTCCAAGGCTCAGAGGTCCTTAGAATAAAAAGGAGTTTCAAAAGAAGAGAGAGATTGATTCAACCTCATTTACACTCTGTGGCTAATTTTTATTAGTCCTACTGCCTAATTTCTTCTAGTTTCAGGGCATGTGGGCCAGTAAGTATTTTCATGGCTAGATTAACTGGTTGGTTTTTTTGGTTTTTTTAATTTTCTGGAAGTAGTACTATTTTAACGGGTAGAGCATACTTTATTTTTATTTTTTTATCCTCGCCCAAGGACATGCTTATTGATTTTAAAGAGAAGGGGAGGGAGGGAAAGAGAGAGAGTATCATCAATTTGAGAGAGAAACATCAACTGATTGTCTCGCACATGTGCCCCCACTGGGGACGCAACCTGAAACCTAGGCATGTGCCCTGACAGAGTCAAACCCATGTCCTTTCGGTTTGTGGGACAACACTACAACCAACTGAGCCATACTGGCCAGGGTAACTGTATTTTTTTTTCAACTGAAAAAGGTTCTCAGATCTTTTAAAACATGCCTATAAATATTTTGTGCAGAATAGACTTGTAGTGCTATTCAAAGAGAGCAACTGTACAAAGATCCATGTTCTCCATACATGTAGATAACACATACTGCAGCTTGAATTTTGTTAGCAGATGTGCTAATCTCTAAATAAGATAGAAGCAGAAAAGAGGCTCCAGCAAGGGCAAAAGGGACATCATCAGTAGGAAGTGGGGGAATTTACAAACAGGGCCTTTCTCAGACCCTTAGAAAACTGAACTGTCTAGGAAGAAGCTGGATGGTATGGTATGCTTACCAGTACAGCTATGGAGCTATACATATATGTACATATGCACATACATACATACACAGATACATATACAACTATCTCTATGTGGGTACATATGTGAGAGAAAGAGAAAGTGGCTATCCATGTAGATAAATGTCTATGTGTATGCATTTGGGTGTGTGCTTTTAGTTGTCTATGTCATGAGTTCAGGGTTACGATTAGATTATGTATATAGTTTTGTACACACAAGTGGCTGCTCATACCTATATGCATCATTGCTGATACCTCAGGCCAGCTATAATGCATGAGCACATGTACAAATCTATTGATAAACTTATGTACATGCCTCACAGCTATGATAATAATTCATATGTAAGGCTCAAACCAGTTTTCAAAGGATTGTCACATCCATCTTCTTATTTGAACCTCATCACAAGACTGAGATAGAGATTATTACTCCTTCCCACCACTTTACAGATAGGAAAAGTGAGGCTCAGAGAGGCCAAGTGACTTGGCCAAGGTTGCAGACTAGGTAAATAGCAAAGCCAGGACCCTAATACTGGTCTATGTGATATAAGCTCCCGTGCCTTACCTGATAGTACCGAGCACAGGGAGAAATGAGACAAAAGGGATTTGAACTTTGGGGTGTTCTTTGTGACCTACCATTCCAAGGTCATCTTTTCTGTTCGCGTTGAAGTGGATTCCATGAAAAGGACGAGGGCCCCAGGGCCAACACTGTTCTGTATTGAGCCATGGTATAGAGAGTGGCCTGCAAGTTGCTGGTCCTGCCTGGAGACACTTGCCAAGTCTGCTCATGAGACACAGATGAGCCATGGCCTACTCGAGCAAGTGTTCACTGGTGACACCATCGATCCTATGGAGGGTACTTCTTGGGGTCCCTCCCGATTCTCTCATCTTGCTGTCTTTTTCTTCCTAAAAGCCACAGGCTCCCAACATCTTATCTGACCAGTTCCACCAGAGCCTTCCATGTTTGAGATGGTTTGGGAGGAGGACAAGTAGCACAGGCCTAGCTAGGCCTGAATGTGAGTGGTGCTATCCCAGGGCAAGGCAGCAAATAAACCTGTCTGGCATCCTGCTAACTTCCCTTACCCTGGTCACCAGGTCCCTCCAGCTGGTTGGCCAGCAGATTTAAGGAAAACTTCCATTTAGCTAGTATTTCCATGGACAAAATCTAGGTCAAGGCAAAAAGCACTATGGCTCTAGAACACACAACTATCCTGTTGTTCACCATTTGGACAGTTAGAACATTGTCAAAAGTAATGAAGATAATAATAATGACTCTAAGGTTCCATAATCACTGATTTGACGTCCTTGGAGAAGTCAGGGCTCAGGGGAGGGGAGACTGTCTTCTATTCATCTGGAGGCATGAGGTCCTCAACATTCCCCTTCTCTACTATGACCATGCTCAGCTATCCCAGTTCATCCCCCAAATTGTAACTTGCTAATGTTTAGAGCTCCCCATAGAGATCCTCAGTTGGGACTCCCAGGCATTTGTGCCATCTCTGTACTATCTCCCAGAGAATAACTCTCTTTTCAAGTAATAGGATGGGAGGTCCCAAATGGGCAAGGAGGTCATGGGGCTTGGCAGGATTAGCACTTAAAAAGTGGGACACAGAGCACCCTGTTGTGGATGGAGCTGTTCGGGTTCAAAACTGTTCTATGTGCATGTATAGACCACCTACAGTCATTGGTTCCTTCCAGAGCTTAGGAAGAGCTAATAGGTGGATGTGGCCAGTGTACAATTACACAAAATGTAGACTAAGTATGAGTTTAAGATGCCAGTGAAGCAGGGCCACTCCAAAATGAAAAAAATATATATTTAATGAATTGTTTCAGAATTTGACTGTCAGAAAAACAGTGCTTGGGGCCTCTAAATGTCTTAATCTGGCCCTGGGCATGATCAACATCAGAACAGAGTACCTTGAAAAGGCACTCTTACCCCCAGAATTCCTGATTGAGTAACTGTAAGCTCCCCTGGGCACGCCTGGGGTTATACTAGCCTGCTAGGGAGATAATAAGAACAGCAAATGTTTACACAGCACTAACCATGTGCCAGACACTGTTCTAAGCTACATATAACTCATTTAACAACCCTATGTAATAAATATCCCTGTTATCCTCCTCTTACAAATGAAGAAATAGTGACACAGAGAGGTTAATGCCTTGCTTAAAGACACGCAGCTGCTAAATGGTGGAGTCAGAACTTATCCAGAGAATTTGGCTCCAGAGTCAATGGTCAATCACAAGCGTGCCATGAGAGAATTCTCAGTGGTACCTTGCACATAAGACACAAATCCCTTTGTAAAAACAAAGCCAAGATCTTAGAAAAGTGACCTTGAAGTGGAGAATATTCAGGAGAGATTTCCAGGCATGCTGCCTCAGCATGTCATAATCTGTCCCACAAATCTCACCTTCACATTGAGGTATGTACTCACATGTGCACACAGTCTATCTTTGCCTTTCTTAGAGGGAAATCTACAAGATAGGATAGAGACCATGAGAAAGCTACTCTTTCCAAAACTCATCTTTTCTCAGATCTAAAGGATCAGGGTTTTTTTTTAAAGTTTTTTGATATCTCTATTTTCAATTACTATTTGCATTTAATATTATATTCATTTCAGGTGTACAGCATATAGATTAACTATTTAGATAACTTATAAAGTGATCCCCCATAAGTCTCTACCAACCTGACACCATACGTAGTTGTTATAATATTATTCACTAGATTCCCTATGCTGTACTTTACATCCCATTTACTATTTTGTAAGCTGCCAATATGTATTTCTTGAGTGTTGAAACTTTTCACCCAGCACCCCAACCCTTCTGCCTTGGCAACCATCAGTGTGTTCTCTGTGTCTATGAGTTTGTTTCTATTCTGTTTGTTAATTTATTTTATTTTTTTGGATTGCACATATAAGTGAAAACATATGGTATTTGTCTTTCTTTGATTTATTTCACTTAGCATAAGAATCTTTTGGCCCATACATGTTCAATTTTATGACCAAGAAATATTTCATTTTATATATGTATCACATCTTCTTTATCCAATTATCCAGTCATCTACTGGTGGATACTTAGGCTGTTTCCATGTCTTGGTTATTGTAAATAATGCTACAACAGACACATGGATGCACATATTTTTTTTTTGAATTAGCATTTTGGATTTCTTCAGATAAATACCAAGAAGTGGGACTGCTGGACCATATAGGTAATGCAGTATTTAACTTTTTGAAGAAGCTCCACATTGTTTTCCACAGTGGCTGCACCAGTCTGCATTCCCACCAACAATGCACAAGGGTTCCCTTTTCTCCAAATCCTCACCAACACTTGTTGTTTCTTGATTTATTTTGTTTACTTCCACTCTGATCTGTATTATTTCCTCCTTCAAATTGCTTTGGGCTTTGTTTGTACTTTTTTTTCTAGTTTCTTTAGGTGTAAGGGCAGATTGTTTATTTGAAATTCTTTGTTTCTTGAGGTAGGCCTGAATTGCTATGAATTGCCCTCTTAGAACTTCTCTGGATGTGTCCTATAGATTTTGGGTTGTGTTTTCACTTTCATGTGTCTCAAGGTATATTTTGAATTCTTCCTTAATCTCATTGTTAATCCATTCATTAATAGCAAGTTGTTTAGCCTCCATGTGTTTGTGATTTTTTTTCAGTTTTCTTATTCTATGTGATTTCTAGTTTTATATCACTGTGACTGAAGAAGTTGCTTGATAAAACTTCAATCTTCTAAAATTTATTGAGAGTTGATTGTGGCCTTTGTATTTGAATGCTTGTGAGTCTTTATTGAGGTTGATTAGAATTTAGAATTTTAGAATTTAGAATTAGAATTTAGAAATTAGAATTTCATGCCATTGTGATCCAAGAAGATGCTTGACATGATTTCAATCTCCTTGAATTTTTTCTTATTTTGTGGCCTAACATGCAGTCTATCCTAGAAAATGTTCCATGCATGCTTGAAAAGAAAGTTTATTTGGCTGCTTGGGGGTGAAAGGTCCTAAAAATATCAATTAAGTCCATTTGCTCTAATGTATCATGTAAGGCTACTGTTTTGCTGTTCATTTTCTGTCTGAGTGATATAGCCATTTATTTCAATGGGGTGTTAATGCCCCTAATATTACTGTATTACTGTTGATCTCTCCCTTTATGTCATCGATATATGCTTTACATATTTAGGTGTTTTTACACTGGGTGTATAAATGTTTACAAGGGTTATATCCTCTTGTTGCAATTATCCATTTATCATCATAAATTGTCCTTATTTGTCTCTTTTTATAGCCTTTAGTTTTTCATTGATTTTATTTTTTAGAGAGAGAGGAAGGGAGAGAAGGAGGGGGGAGAAAGGAGGGAAGAGAGAGAGAGAAATCAATTTGTTGTTCCACTTATTTATGCATTAATAGGTTGATTCTTGTATGTGCTCTGACCAGGTATTGAACACACGACCTTGGCATATCATGATGATGCTCTAACCAACTGAGCTACCTGGCCAGGGCTATAGCTTTTATTTTACAGTCTATATTTTGTCCAATATACATATTGTTACTCTTGCTTTTCTTCATTACCATTTGCATAAAGTTTTTTTTGAGCCCTTTACATTTAGTCTGTGTACCTCTTTAGATCTGAGGTGGGTGTCTTGGAGGCAGCATATGTATGGGTCTTATTTTCTGTGTTTTTTTAAAATTATACTTTATTGATTACACGATTAAAATTGTCCCAATTTTCCCCTTTGCCTCCCTCCACCCAGCACCCCCAGACAATCCCCACACCATTGTCCATGTCCATGGGTCATGCATATGTGTTCTTTGCCTACTCTATTTCCTGTGCTGCACTTTACATCCCCATGACTGTTCTGTAACTATCAATTTGTGCTCCTTAATCCCTTTGCCTTTTTTGCCCATTCCCCTGACCCCCTTCCCATCTGGCAGCCATCAAAATGTTCTCTGTACCTATGATTCTATTTCTGTTCTGCTTGTTTATCTTGCTTTTTAGATTCAACCATTGATAGATATGTATTTGTAACCATTTTCTTTGTTCATATTTTTTATCTTCTTCTTAAAGAAGGCCCATTAACATTTCTTGTAACATTCATTTGGTAGTGATGAACTCCTAAAGGACTTTTTCCTGTTTAAGAAGCTCTTTATCTGCACTTCGGTTCTAAATGATAGCTTTTCTGGGTAAAGTAATCTTGGTTGTAGGCTTTTGCTTTTCATCACTTTGAATGTTTCTTGCCAATCCCTTATGGACTGCAAAGTTTCTGTTAAGTAATCACCTAACAATCTTATGGGAGCTCTCTTGTAGGTAACTAACTGCATTTCTTTTCCTGCTTTTTAGATTCTCTCTTTGTCTTTAATCTTTGGCATTTTCATTGTGATGCGTCTTGGTATGGGTTTCTTTGAGTTCATTTTGTTTGGGACTTTCTGTGCTTCCTTCATTGTATGTCTATTTCCTTTACCATGTTAGAGAAGTTTTCCATTATTATTTCTTCAAATAGGTTTTCCGTCCCTTGCTCTCTCTCTTCTACTGTTACGCCTATGATGCAAATGTTTGTACGCTTGATGTTGTCCCAGAAGTCCCTTAAACTATCTTCATTTAATTTTTTTTTCTTTTTGCTGTTCCAATTAGATGCTTTATGCTACCTTGTCTTCCAAGTCACTGATTTGACCCTCTGTTTCATTTAATCTACTGTTGATTTCCTCTAATGTATTGGTCTTTTCATTCTTGGTTATTGCATTCTTCATTTCTGCTTCTATCTTTTTTTAAGTTCTCACTGAGTCTATCCATTCTTCCCCTAAGTTCTTTGAGCATTGTTATAACTAGTGTTTTGAACTCTGTATGTGATTGGTTGCTTGTCTCCATTTCATTTAGTTATTTCTCTGGAGTTTTGTCCTGTTTTTTTCACTTGGGACACGTTTCTTTATATCCTCATTTGACTGCTTCCCTGTGTTTGTTTCGATGTATAGGGTAGACCTGCTATGTTTTGCAGTCTTGGCACAGTTGCCTTATGTACTAGGTATCTTGCGGGGCCCAGTGGCAGTCTCCCTGGTCACCTAAGCCAGATGCTCCAGGGATGTCCCTTGTGTGCATTATGTTTGTCCTCCTGTGGTATTTGAGTCTTGATTGCTACTGACACATCAGTGGGTGGGGTTGACCCTCAGGCAGGCTGGCTGTGAGGACTAGCCATGACTATAGCAAATGAGCAGCTACGTGGAAGCTGACCTCACAAAGCAGGATTTTCTTTAGTGGTTCTTTAATGCCTTCTGAGCCCTCCCTTTGGGTGTGTTAGTTGTGGATGTAACTGTGTGGTGTTCTAGTCTGATCTGAAGCTGGCCACTATGTGTTAGTTCTGGGGTTTTTTTAGAGGGACTCTGGTGTCACCCACCTGGGGCCTCCTGCTAGGAGCTACAAAGTTATCTGTGGTTGGTAGTTACCTATGTTGGGCTTGGAGGCACTTGGGAGAGACTATGCTGCAAACTGAGTTCACCTATCAATAGAGCATGGCTTGGGGCCACTTAGCAAGAGATACAGGGTATGCTGAGGCCAGCTGATGCTTGTTTGGAGTTTGCGGACCTTTGTGAGATTTTAAGGAAGTCTTCAGTGCAGGCTGATGCAGGCCAGTGACTTGTAAGGAACTGCTGCTGAAAGAGGTTCAGGTTGGTGCATGAGTAGGGTGGGACGGGGGCTCAGAAAATCACAAGGGTTGAATCAGAGGTGTTAGCCAGGTTGATAGAGAGTCAGATATGGTATCCACCTGCAGCTACAGGCTTGATGGGGGGGCTGGGTAACAAAGGAACAATGGCACTTGCAACACTTCTGCCCAGAGAGAGGTGCCCCTGCAGCCCTCACTCTGAAATCAGACAACTCAGTTCCTCCCTGAATGTCCTTGGAGCTTTTTGAGCTGTTTTCCTTTCACTGTAGCCTAGGACGAGTGTTTGTGAATGAGAATCTGTGCTTGGGCTCTTTAAGAGGACAAATGGGTCTACACAGCCCTCCTTCTCATCCGGATCCAACCCATACTGATTTTCACAGCCTGATGTTCTGGGGACTCTTCTTCCTGGCACTTGCGCTCTAGGCTTGGAAGCCTGGTGTGTGACTGGGATCCCTCACTCCTCAGCGGGGTCTCCACAGCTGAGATATCCCTTCCAGTTCTTAACCACCACATATAGGTGTGGGACCAGTTCACTTCCCATCTCTGTCCCTCCTACCAGTCTCAACATGGCTTCTACTGTATGTCCTTAGTTATAGGACTTCTGTTCAGCTAGTCTTCAGGTGGCTCTGAAGGGTCGTTGTTCTACAATTAGTTGTAATTTTGATGTGGTCACGGGTACTTCTTGGGAAGGGGTTGGCAGTGATGGGAAATGGTAAGTTAGAGAGTGTAAGAGAACAACTTCTCTGATGACAATGAAAAACAGATACTCTCAGGACTTCTGGTCAAGATGGCAGAGTAGGTAAATGCTGGGTTCACCTCCTCTTAAGGAGGCCTCTTTGGTTCATAGAATCCATTAGCTTTAAGCATCACTAAGCTTCTGGGAGGTCCAGTTTTCTCATTGCATAAGTGGAGAAATTGAGGCCCAGAAAGGGGAAGGGATTTATAAGGACATAAGCGGAGTCAGAAGCAGAGCCCAGGTCTCCTAACTCCCAGTCCAGTACTTTTTCTTGATCCAGTGATAGCAGGCCTCAGCTATGCCTAGGTCCTTTCTTCCATGACCCTCATTTCTGTCCCTCTTAACTTTTTGACTCCCACTTTCCTGCTAATTTGTTTTTCATCATACCATAGCATTTCTTGTCCATACCCTTAAAGTCCAGGTTGCTATCAAGTTTAGAGAAAACTCTTTTCCAGCTTTCAGGGAGCAACTACATGGAATTAGAAGACCTGGACTCTAGTCTCAGCTTTGCTAAATATTGAGTGTATGATCTTAGGTCATTCACCTGCCCTCAATCTTCTCTCCATTTTCTACAACTATAAAATGGGAATATGAATCTCTATGCAGCACATACCTGCCATGAACTCTTCCCTAAGTAATACAAGCCACTTTGCTCACTTTTTAGAACCCTTCAATATAGCATTTACTGTGATCAAAGATGTTGGCACATGATGAAATTCAATTGAGTATTTTATTTTGTAACTGTCTCTGTTGCAAGGCTAAACATCAACTAAGATGTAAACTACAATGTGCCACATACAGAAGATATCATTATCACTCAATAGTCTATTCCTCTCCTGGGGCTTACAGCATCTGGAGGCCAGTTCAGAATTCAGTGTGAGGTGCTAAGAGCTGCTGCCACTTCTGTCCTCAGGACCTCTATTCCTCTTCTCAAACCTCTTATAAAAAGTGCCTGGGCTTCTGACATAGAAGAGAAGGTGATGTGGTCTGGGTGGGTTATGCCACAAGCCATTTTCAGGCACCTCATTCTGTGGCCCAATGCCCAAACATCATCCCCACCCCATGACCTTCTCTCAAATATCCTCAGTATTTTCCTCTCCTCCTACCCCTCCACTCCACCCTACCTGCTGGCTCAGAGCCTAATGGGGAACAGTGACTCACTGGACTCCCAGGGAGGGCAAAGACCCAGACTCTGAGCAACAACCAAACTGTCTAGTTCTCAACCCTCAACCAGCCAATGCCCGATTCATAGGCTCCGTCTTCACTTAGCTAAATTCCATTTCAAGTTATAGCTCTACTAGAAAATCTTTCTTGATTCCTCTGGCCCTCATATTCATCTCTCCTTTTTCACATCATCACACAAAAATTGCATTCAATTTTATATATATACATATTTTTACTACTTAGCAGTGATCTATGGTTGTTTGGAATAGTACATCTTCTCAAAGTAATTATAAACTTCTTGAGGGCATTTTACTTCTCTGGCTCACCCAAGGTCCAACCTAGCACATAATGTTTTATATGCCTCGTCCACACCAATAATGACAATATTATTATCTTTATTTTATACATGAGAAAACTCAGACTTCAAAAAGCTAAAACCTTTGGCCAGCCATGTGGCAAGTAATTGAATCTAGTGCTGCTTGAGTCCAAAGCCCATATTCAAAGATTGGTAACAGTTTGAATTCCTATTAGCAAAGTGTTGATTAAATAAATTATGATATACCCATATTATGAAATACTGTGCAGTTATAAAAACGGACTGAGAACTTTATGAACTTAATGTGATTGAAGTATAAAAGGCAAAATGGAGGATAATGTAAATTATAGGTTACTGTTTGTGTTTTAAAAATAGGGTGTATAAACACACACACACACACACACACACAATTGTTTGTACATATGCAGAATATTTCTAAAAGGATATACCAGGTAACACTGGTGGTCTCTCTTGAGGGGACCAGGGTAGCTGGGTGACAGAGGTGGGAGAAAGACTTTTCACCATTGTACCTCTTGAATTTTGACTAATATTAAATAAATAAAATTATATTTATTAAAATATAATACAATCTCTTTTCATGAAGTGGTGGCTGGGCATTGACTTTGGAAAAGTTCTGGGAGAGATAAAAGGGTCAATATGCCTGTGATTGAATCGGGGAACTCCCAGGGTGCCAGAGGCCCCAACACTTGCACCCATTTCCCAACCCCCCTTACAAACCAACCTCCACTACAATCATCATCCCATAATGATGATCTCACTTCTTACCTGTAAATGAGAACCAAAAGGGATAGGATCAGGTAGTGTCTAAAATAACTTCCAGCTCAGACATTTAAAAAAACTGAAAACCAAAATAGCCCTGGCTGCTGTGGCTCAGTGGATTGAATGCCAGCCTGCGAACCAAAGGGTCGCTGGTTCCATTCCCAGTCAGGGCACATGCCTGTGTTGTGGGCCAGGTCCCCAGCAGGGGGCACATGAGAGGCAACCACACATTGATGTTTCTCTCCCACTCTTTTTCCCTCCCTTCCCCTCTCTCTAAAAATAAATAAATAAAATCTTTTTTAAAAAGCTTTAAAAAATAAAAAACTGAAAATCAAAATAGTAAGTCCTAGTATATTTGAAATCTTAGTCTCAAAGAAAGTCTTGGGGGTTTTGTTTTGTTGTTTGTAAACAAAGAAGAGAAACAATTTCCATTCTAACTTGCCTATTAGATGGTCTTAATGAAGGCTCCTAAGTGGTCACTAAAATGTTTGCTCAAAACTCCTGTTGCTTTCTGCAGTCTATGTTCTCCAGGGCTATCCTGTTTAGAACACAAGGAAATTGGTCCACTCCAAAACTGAATACAAACAAGCAAGGCCCCTTCTGTGTTTAAAGTCCCCCGGCCCAGACCTTCTGACCCTAAATATCCCTTTTCTTCTTCCTCACTACCTGCAGGATAACAGAGGCTCTGTGAGAGACCCTTAGGAGGAAGTGACACCCTATCTCCACCCAGCACCCCCCTCCAATTCCTAGCAATTCTCATTAAAAAACTTAGGCCTTGACTCTCAAGGAGGTTTGTGAGCTCCTGCCAAGAGCTATAAATATTTCAACATGCCTTGTTTCCTTGAATGTATATGACCTGAGATTTGGCCCCTCCTCTCCCTGGGCTCTTACAAAACTGAGGAACAACAACAAAAAAGAACATAGCTAGTTCTTAGCTATAGGACACCCGGGTCAAATTGCAGAAGAATACAAAGGGGAGATAGGGAAAAAAAGGGAGTAGGGAGGTAGAAGGTAGGGGGAGGGGTTAATTCATCTTCCAGAAATCTTTAGAGAAAAGTATAGCTGCTCAATTTCTAAGGACTGGATAAGGTTACTGGATGATAATAATAATAACAACAACAACATCAACACCCTTTACAATTACAAAGATCTTTCACCTTCACAATCTCATTTGACCTTCATAGTCTTATAAAAGTAAATACTGTTAATCTCGTTGTGCAGATGAGAACACTGAAGCCTTGGAAACTGATGTGACTTGTTCAGAGCTAAACAACTAAGAAGACACAGTTTGTCTGGCCATTTTTGGACCCAAGGATCATGACTCTGGGTAGAGTAAGATGGATGGTTAGAGCAGGCTGTCACATATCACAAGACTGTTGGACTTTTGTTTACTAAACCCTTTTTTCTTTTTTTTTTTTTTTTTGGTCATCTCTTTTTATCCCTTTGCCATAAGGATGCTCTGAGGTTACAGGAATGAAAAACTCTGCAGCAGTCCCCCTTGGTAGCTGCCTCTCCTACACATCTTTACTATGCAATAAGTAATATCCAAAAGCAGGAGTTCTGGACTCAGACTCTCCGGGTTCAAATCCTGGCTCAGCCATTGTTTGCTATAGGAGCTTAAGGAAGTTAATTAACGTCTGGGCCTCTGTCTCTATCTGGGAAATAGAAAAAATAATGGTATCTACTTCTTAGGATTGTTCAGCACTAAAATAAGTTGGTACATGTATAGTGCTCAATATAATGCCTGGCATAGAGTTAATTCTTAAGTGCTAAATAAATGTTAGCTATTATTATTATTATTATATTTAACAGGAGTAAATGTAAAAAATCATACTGTACAATGCAGCAAAGCAGTAATCACTAAGCTATGTACTTTGTGTCTTTTCCCTAGTAGCAAGGAGATTTTAGAAAGTTATCTCCATACTTCTACTCAGTCCACTAGGATTAGTGGCAACCCCACATGAGGGCCATGCATGGGAAACAGAAGAGATTTTTCTTTGTGAGATGCTCAGTGCCCTGAACAAGTGACTGAACCTGTGAACTCAGTCTCATAGATAATCATGTTTTAAGCAACTGTGCTAACTGACCCAGACAGTCATCACACATCCAGCTATACACACATACACACAGGTCAGGACATATGGATACATGCACATACCCTTTCAGCCTGGGCACAGAGACTGTGTGGAGGCTGCTTGTTTAGTTACAGTTCCCTTTCTCTTTTCCCTTCAGCTGCATAGAAGCAGAGAAGCAACTAACCTGGGTAGGAGCTTCACTTCCCTCTGTCCACACCCACTGAAGGCACTTTTGACTCTAATTAGGACTTGTGTATATGTCTTCTCCCTTCTTCAAGTCCTTTACAATCAATTCTGCATTTTTTGGCAAGATGAGAAATGATAGTGGATCAAAATAGAATGAAGACTTCTGTTCTATCCAGAACTCCTGAAGCTACTGAATACCAATTCTCTGGAGGGTCAGCTGGCCCTGGAGATGGGGGACAATAAGAGTGAGGATTTGAAGAGAAAGGGGTACAACTGACCAGGACACTTTTGGATACTATTGGATAAGACCTGCTATGATACTATCTCCTTGACTGGGGTCCTGGGACTATGAAAAGAAGAGGTGTGAAAATGACAAAAAAAGGATATCATAGCAGCTGTCTTACTGCAAAAATCCAGAGGTGATGGCTTCCACACTCTTGAGTGCTCCATAGAAAGTCACCCTTCCCCTAGAAAATGGAGAATAAGATAGGGGGAAAAGGGGAAAATGGGAGAGATGTCTCTGTGAGATGTGTAGAATTGGGCCTGAGATCCAGACTGGAGCTGGGCCTGTACAACATCCAAAACCCTAGTTGTTCCTCTAATTGAGCAAGGGAAAGAAAGAGAAAAGAGAGAACAATACTGGGAGGAAGAGATGGGACATAACTAGCACAGGTGATAAAAATGCACCATGGCAGTAGGAAGAGCCAAGAAAATAGGTGGTCAGGACAGCCAATTTCATCTCTTCTACCAACCCCAGAAACTGGAGCAAAGTATAGGATAGAGGAGGGCAAGACTACCACAGTGAAGAAGCATGTACTTTTTCAAGTCACCCAAACAGGTCACATTAGCCACCCACAAACAGGTGGCAAATGATTTCACATTAGTTATCACAGCCCCCATCTTCAAGGCAGATGATTAAAAGTCCCTAGGTTTAGTTCTCTTTTATACTTAAAAATGGGAGAAGGTTGGAGTGTCCTAAGTCCTCTTCCCTTTGAGTCCTGAGAGAGATGCAAGATAAGGAGAGGATGGAAACAAAAACTTTCAATAAATGTTTACAGGCCCCACTGCTGGGAAGCTGGAAAGGGATACAGGCCAAGTTAAAACCCAGATGGCCATATTCTCTTCATCACTCTCACCTGACAAGTTTTCTTGTCTGAGTCCTTTGCACTAGTCCCCCATAACCACTACAGAAGCCTCTGTTACATTAAACCTGATTCCATAAACAGATGGCAGAAGATTTTTTCAGATAAAATATTCATAACCCATGGCCTGAGATGTAGTGTGTGCATATGTATGTGTGTGTGTGATTAGTAAAACATTTTTACATTCTAAGGTTTTACGAATAAAGTTTTTTCTCTAAGGTTTACTCATTCAATCCTAGGTGAAACATATTTTCAAGACAGGAAATCCCACTCCATATTTCACACAATCTGAAAAGAGCAAATGATTCTTTTCAATATGCAACAGAACAAAAAGATGCTCCTGGAAAAAAGCAGTATGCCCTTCTGGAAAACTGGTCTGCTCAAAAGGTTGAGATGGCATCCTTTTCATATTTCTGCAAATGTTGACAATCCAGCTGCTTATTTAGTCTTCATGACACTGGAGGAAATATTTCCCGTGACAAGCAAGTGTAAATTCAGAGAAAAGGAGAGAAAGCTCTGTGCCTGCTATTTCAGTAGCCATGCTCTCAGCTAAGCCTTGAGTGAAGCTGAAGTTGAGCTGTGATTGCAGTTACCCAAGAGGGATTTCTCTAGGATCGCAAGAGACAGCCTTGCCCCGCCCACCACTTAGGAATCTTGGTTTACTCTTCTATCCTGAAGTAACAGCAAACCAAGATCATAGTACCCGTGAATTTTTGAGAAATGAGAATGAGATGTGGGAAATTAAGCTTCAGGACAGGGGTCCAAATTTAGGCTTAAGGGAATGTTTACAGTTTAAAGCTTTTTAGAACCAGATCAAATGCTACGAAACAGCAGCATACAGACCCACTCTACTAACCTGCATCAGGCCAAGTTGAAAAAATCTTCTTGGAGGCCCATTTCTATGCTGAGCAAGACATTCTGGGAGAAGCAGTTGTACATCAAGAGTTGCTTTTGGGTAGGGGGTAAAATAGGAGTGGGCTTTTTTCAACTACATCAGTACATATGAACATCATTATAGTCTTTACACACAATGTAGGAAAATGATATCTACATGGCTTTTCATTGCTTTCCCAATCTCCTCCCATCCCATCTGCACCCTCATTCAGGCAGATTAACAGATTCCATTCCTCTAGATGAGTCAAAAATTATGCCAGGTGAATGTAAAAAATAAAATATCACAGAATTCTAGAAAGACAGAATGGCAGAGCTAGAAATTTTGTCTAATCTAACCCTCTCATTTCACAGATAGATAAACTGAGGTAGAGAACTAAAGTGCCTGCCCAAAGTCACACAGCAAGTCAAGAACACAAGTCATCTAACCCATAGTCACTGTTTAGCTAGTATTACTGAGATCGCCAGCCATTTGGGGTCCAGATTTAGACTTAGAATGAGCATTTGAGGCTACTAGAAAATAAGCCAAGAATCCAGCCTCAACCAGCTACTCCAACTCAAACAACTATCTTCCCTGGTTGATTTCCAAATAGCCCAACCTCTCCTCCTCATGCCTTCCAGTATGAGTCAAGGCCTCAGTTTGGGACCCGGTTTGGTTGGAGAGGAGGCAGAGAGGGGTGATTTGAAATATGCCAGGCCCTGTGACCTGAAGCTCCATAGCAGGCTCTGAGCTGTCCTAATCTAGCTTTCTCTGGACAGTTGGCAAAAGCCTTCAGCCAGAGGCAAAACATTGGCGGGTTTGCTCAAAAGATACCTAGTTCGCAGAATCAGCAATTTAGTGGTTAGACACTGCACCAAGCAATGAAAGCCCCTTAGGTGAGGAAGAGAAAGACAGCCTAATCTGCCACTGGCCTTGCCTATCCTTGGGACTCTTCCCAAAAGGCAGAATGTACCATTTTCCCATGCTTAGAAAATTATACCTTCATCAGAGTAGCCCATGAGCCTGAACTATCTTGTGACCAGCCTTCTTGACCGTTGTCCCTGTTCCTGGGTGATGAAAGCCCTAGCTATACTCGCCCCAACTGGAAGCCTACAAAGGCCATGCTTATAAAATGCCCAATAAAAGACACCTCCCATTCTGTTTTGTGGCTCAGTGCCAGGCTGGCAGTCCAGGTGGGAAATGCAGGGTAGTAGGTTTACTCTGGAGCACGTTTAAAAAGACCTAAGCTTGGAGCTAATGTTAACAAGTCTGGCTTGTTCTGCCTTGTCCAATGGATCCCAACCCTAACCCTGCCCCAGCTCTAACTCTAATAATGAGCTGGGACCTGCAAACAATGCCACCTTGCTTCTCTTTCCCCTCTTTCCTTCAAAAGGCTCCCCTCTCATCCCAGGAAGACATGTTATACCTTCTACCAAATTGCCTGGGTGCCCCTGTCCTGTCTGCTGGTCAGTCTGGTTTGAGGGACTCCCAAATTTCCCACAAGCTCTATGGAAAGTATAAGCTCATTTCTTTCCTGATCTTTCCTTTTTTCCCCCTAAATCAGATCTTTGTCATTTGCCTCCATCTCAGGAAACTTTTGCCTGGCAGTCCTCCCAGGCCTAAGACACAAGGAAAGTTGGCTTCCCTTTCAAAACGGGTGAAGAAAAGGGACAAGATACACTGCTAGTGTCACCAACTGCACACATTAGAGTCAACAGAGACTATACATTACATGCTCTAGAATGGCTTGAGTTTCACTTGCTTTTACTCTTTGTGACTTTTCCCCATGCCCAGAGACCTCTCTGATATGGATTTAGCCCCCAAACATCAAAACTACCTTTCTCTAGTGTTCCCTCACAACAGTCCAACTCATCTGCAGAAACTTATACCCATTAAGCCAATCAGTGCAGCTTTAAGGCTGTGAAGATGTTAGGCCTAGCCAAAGAGAATTTCAGTTGTGGAGTGCCTCCAAACATTACATTCATAAATTTTTATAGATGGAAGGCATGTCACACATTTATAGAAATAGACAATGCTCCAACCTCCTTGACTGTGACAGTGTATGTACTGTGTTCCCCAGAATGTCTATGGGGAAAATGCTGGTTGATAAAGATTTTGGCAAGCTTCTGCTGGCTTCTTCTATCCCTTTGAGAAAACAGCCCTGTGGCACAGGTGGCTGGGAAATTTTGGGTAAACTACAGGAAGTGTATGGAGGCAGAGACATTTGGAATCTCAGGACCTAAATAGTTGCTTGAAAAAGCTGAGGGACTCAAGAAACGTAGTACTGAGGATGAGATTTTCTAGAAGCTTGGGAATGTGGTGGGAGTGTTTCTGACTTTTTCAAATTAAAAACTGAGGTGTTCCCTAGAGCCTTCAGTATCAAAAAAAAAAAACTTTCATGAATTCAAGATGCACCCCAGCAAAGATCCAAGCTAAAGTATTCTGAGACCCTCAGGACATACCAAATTCCATTCTGACCCTTCCCAACCTATACTAACCAGAATTTAAACCAGTAACTCCAGCCCCTCAATGGACCTAGTCTATGTCAGAGTACACACCAGCCACACCTCTGCACAGCCCACCACACCCACCGTCCCAGTTGCACTGTTAGGTCTTGACAGGAAAGTCCCAACCAGCCCTCCCTGTGAGTACCCTATGATCACCTACTTTGAAGTTTGTTCCCCAGCAGTGAACCTCTTCCTGGTAAAATAGTGGTTATTCCAAGCTTTATTACACACTCCTAAGGCCTCAGCTCTAGACCTGCTCACACCACATGAATGTCAGGCCTAACTTCAGCCCATCCACCACTACATCCCATGAACTTTCACCAAGAATTTGCAACTGACCCAAAAAGCCAACAGCCTGCCTTCAACCACAGAGCAATGTTCAGCAGGTGCCCTCCCAGGTAACCTAGGCAACACCCAGAGGCCCTACCCTAGCTGCCTCCCCAAGAGCCCCTGAAAAGTGCACCAATGCAGGAAAAGGTAATCCCAGGATTCAGCATGGCAGTACTTCCCCACAGAAGTTGTTCTCCACAGTCCAGCGACCCACTCCACTCAGGCGTTAATGCATCCTGGGCAGTCCTGAGTCTGCCCTCACTGAGACACACTCAAACTTTCAAGTGGGGCTCGCATACCGGCACCAATAGTTCACAATATCAGAGGCACCAAGAGCCCCAAACCCCTTCTTCAAGAGCAGCTCAGTGAAGCTAAAAACTAAAACAATGAGTCCTTGGTTGAGAGCAGAAGAGGCTCTCCAAGGGCCCAGGGGACCCACAGGTGGACGCCCCATAATTCAGGGTTTCTATTTTCACTAAATAATCCTCA